>VVHJ01055618.1:0-12522 GCA_015107715.1 Tylochromis polylepis
ATTAAGTCATGTACTAACAGAGACTTGGAGGAGAGAGACCTAATATTTAATAATCCACATTTCACTGTTTTACTCTTTGGTTCAGATGTGGATACTGTATTGTTCTTTCTTTGTGATTTTTTATGTTTAAGTTGTTTTTTGCTGGTTTTTAGTTTGTTTTTTGTCTGTTTGGGAGCTGACACAGTCTCTATGGAGATGGGTTTTTGGGGGGGTAGCAGGAGGAGAGAAGCTGCAGAGAGGCGTGTAAGACTGCAACTCTGCTTCCTGGTCCCAACTCTGGATAGTCATATTTTGGGGGGTTTAATAAATTTGTCCATATTTCTAGAAATGAGAGCTGCTCCATCCAAAGTGGGATGGATGCCGTCTCTCCTAACAAGACCAGGTTTCCTCCAGAAGGTTTGCCAATTATCTATGAAGCCCACATCGTTTTTTGGACACCACTCAGACAGCCAGCAATTTAAGGAGAACATGCGGCTAAACATGTCACTCCTGGTCTGACTTGGTCAAGACTTGGACTGACTGTAATAAAACAAAAACACTGCACAACAGTCTGTCCGTATACACTGTAACTGACTAAATGCAATTATAATTCAATTATACTTACGTAGTTAATTATGGTAGAAGCAGATTATTAAGATGTACTAATACATCACCTACCAACAGTAGATTATCATTTAATTTCCTATCAGATTCTCAAATATTCATTCTGCATCTTCATTAAATGTGCAAAAAAGATGAAATTCAAATGACGGACATCATGTTAGCAAAAGTAAATGAAACATGATTAAATTGGCCCACATCCATACCCTTGGTTTTATAAGTTAATGGATCAATGAACCTTTCCGCCAGTTTGTGTGTGAACATAATAACCACTTGTGTGACTTTGCACTGGAAACACGATGAATCTTCATTCACAATGCACTCCTACACACTGTCAGCAACCTCTTCCACTTATATCTCACTGCAAAAACAAGGGTAATAAGGCTTTTTTTGAGTGCGAGTGTGTGCATGTGTGTGCATGCCCTCTTTATACATAATCAATGACGTAACCTTGACTATGGTTCTAGCATGCTAGCAGTTTTCCCAACTAAATAGATTACATTAATTTGTTCTGGCAACTTTTCAACCCACTTTAAAAGAAAGATGTAAAATAACAGAAGCAATGAGAGGAAAAGTGGTAGTCTGGAAACATCAGGACACAAACATGATGTAATCACCTTGAAGAAAGAGCAGATGTGGTGAGTGGTCAATATAAAATATCACCTTCCCAATACAAAGGTACTTGGGAGTTCTCCTTCATCTGCTCCATAAACCTGATTTATTGTGGACTCAGCCTTTCACACCCACTGGCACGTCACTGCAAAGCGCCTTCCCTCCCACATTGATGTGGAAACTGATGCTTGAAATGACACCTCCATAAAGTCACAGAGTGCGACCAGCTGGGTTATATCATGGGTTATAAATAAATAAAGTCAGAGTCAGATGACACATACATACACGCATTCATCCACACGCACCAAACATGTACCACAAATAGGTGTACACTTTCATAATAAGTAGGGCATCAACCAATGATTATTATGAGGATCTTAAATGTCAGAAATGAAAGACAAAACAAAATCACCGTTCACCAAAGCCAAAGGGATGGATGTCTTCATAACTTCATGTTAGACCTGGAACTAATGACTCAATTTTTATGATTAAAGAATCATTTGGTCTTTAAAATGTCTGAAACAAAAAAAAAAGGTCACAAAGATTGTTGATGATTCATAAAGAATTTCTGATAAGACTGAAATACTTCAGTCTGAACAAGAATTTCATTTTCTTTGATTCTCTTAACATTACTTATCAGATTCCCTCTAATGTTTGCTCTAATGATAATATTCTCAGAAGTTATTCCTTTGATTTTCTTCCAGAGACAGTCTCACAGGTGCATGAAGCCCTCGAACATTTAAAAGCTAGGAAGTCGGCAGGTCCTTTTAACCTCAAACTTTATTTTTTTAAAGCTAGCAGTGGATTTTATTACTCTGCTTTTGCCATATCATTTTAATCTCTCTGTGGTAACTTAAACAATTTATCCAGACAAAAATCTCTACACAGCAAGCAGCATTGAGCTTTTTATTGACATATATAAGGCTTTTGAACCTGGGGATCAGTTTTAAACTGAAGACTTGAAGACCCATGTAGGAAGGCTTTGAATAATTGCCTGTTGGGCAGATTTCAATGCAATCGCCCGGAGTACCACTTCTAGCTTCCTGGGCTCATCTGACGATGTGCCCCAGGAATCAGTCCTTGTAATGGACTGATCCTTCTATTCATATTGATTAAAATATTTGAAATTCAAATGTCAGCCTTTTCACATAAAAGTCTGCTTGGCAACTGCCCCTAGTCAGGTTGTTTAAATCCTACTACAAATCAATAGTGCACAGAATTCCCTGTGTGATTTAAAACCCTGTGTTATTCTCAAATGCTAAACCTTCCACTGAAATTCACTGAAACTTTCATTTATCAGCACTTTTTCTGTATCTCAGATATTTATCATGTTCATTTTTAAAATCACTATTGTGGCTACTTAGTGCTTTGTTTTCCTCTGCTGATATCTTATCAGTGGAGGCGTTTGTGGTCTTAGAATCATGTGAATCAGTTGTAAATTTAAACATTTAGTGAGGCTTGAGCATTAATCCTTTCCAATGTCTGATCCTCATCATTATACAGGACATATAGAACTACCACCTACTGACAGGTGAGATTAATTAATACTGTTACAAAGGTGTCAGTCATGGGGAGGGGGTGGAGCACTGGGGCACATATCCTATTAAAAACAGTCATTCCTTGTAGCACTAAATGTGGGTAAGTACTAGGACCTAAGAAATTTTTGAAAAGAGACAAACTGTGATGGGTAGAAAGGGTCAACGCATCTCCTGAGGATCAGGTTTTGCGAGATGGCCATGTTCTGCAGATGTTAGTAGCTGCCAAACGTTGTCCAAGGAAGGAAAACCAATGCACAGGTGACAGGGATGTGGGCATAGTGATGTGCATGGGAAGTAAAGGCTGGCTCTGATCTCTAATGTTGTCAGACTGAAAGAGCTGTTGAGGAATGGTTAGAGGATCACACCAAAGACTTCTAGGCATTGACTTGTTCTCAGTTCGATCTATCTTCTGTGCTGTAAAAACAACCTTAAAATGTGACTGCTGCTAAGGTCTTAGTACCTAATGCTACAAGATGCCTTTAGAGTCTTTGTTAGTTTTACAAGTCAAATATTATGTAGCTGATGTGTATATAACCTCCATAAGTAATTAAATGTCTCTTTGCTTTGCCTGTCAGGCATTTTTAGTCCTGTCAGTGATGCAGTGATCATCAAATTAACAAATACGCAAGCGGTTACATTTCTCCCTGTGATACTTTTGTTTTCATAAAATCTTTAGCACTAAATCCTTTTGATAAAGATTTTATCCAGCAGTGATTAAATTAGAGAACCAAAAAGCTTGAAGGCAGTCATACTTGACTTAGCTATTAGCGCATGTTTTGGGGTTATACAATAGTTCAAGAAAGCATCATTGTAACTGATCAGAATTGATCAGATAAAGTCAAATTGAGTGTTCAGTTTGGTTAGCTCATAAGATAGAGCGTATTTCTAAAATAAAGGATTTGTTCTTAGCCCATTAACACTTTAACACAGCCCATTAACACAAGAAAGAAAAGTCTCTATTCACATTTGACCTTTCCGTGTCAAACTCTGACAGCAAACTCATCATAAAACACCAAAGCAAACAGAGTTAGACACACTGGAGTGCGCAGAGACAGAGAGAAATTCTGATAGCTACAGCTGGCATTACTGAGGGAACAACATATCTTTGGAGAAGCTCATCAGGAGAGACACTGATGATTCCTATTTATGTTTTATGAAATTCTTCACAACAAGTACATTCACTGACACAATTTACAGTGGAACAACAGACAAAGCCGAGTCACATGTATAGCAGGGATGCATTTTGCTCCATGTTACTCAAGGTTAATCAAAGTTTAACATTCATCTTTTTTTAAACACACACAGTGTACAGAGTAAGTGACTCAAATGTGTTTTAGCCTTAGCTATTGTGATTCACATGACAGATTTTAAGTGACCTTAATTCAATTGACAATGAAACAATAAAATCAAATAACTCATCAGCATAATCTTTCAGACCTGCAGTAACGCAATCACCCACTCACCTTTTATTGCATTAACTCCTTTAGGAAAAGAGTTACTACTGGATGTAAGAACATATAGTGGGATTGTGTTTACGTTAGAATCTCACCAGTAATGTAATGTAATTAAGCAGTAATTACATGGTCAGAAGCGCTTTGGGTTCACTTGATATAAGGAAGTATATAAAGATGTGTGTACATATTAAGCAGGTCAGACCAGTCACAATAAACAGTAAAACTTGAGCTTGGGATAAGCTTGAGACAAGCTCAAGGTCTACTGGGCTACATTTAGTTTATTCATTAAAATATATATATATATATATATATAATTCTAAATTTCCAAAGCATGCTTGTACAGCAATACTTTATTATAAGAAATTCAATACTTGAGCAAGGAAAAAGAAAAGTTGTATGAGTCTGGTTAGAACACCAAACACATCCAGTCAGTAAAATAAATTATCTCCTTACCTTAATGAGAGGGTATGCCAGGGTTGGCTGGGGATCATGGATGTTGAGTCAGGTCCAGTGCAAAGCTGGTTAAATCTTCTCACATGTGTGCTACTTCTATGAAAACCAGTAGAGTTGAATATGCATAGCCACTGGTAAACTCTGGTGTATACTACGCGCTCAAGCGCTCCCTCACTGAGTGAGCCGATCTGCACACAAGTCGGCAGCAGCAGCAGCCCGGCAGCTGTGCTCAGGGAGATCCAAGAGTCGTCAGATAGAAACAGACATGCTGCTGCCTTGTGCTGCCGGTTTCTGCTCTCTCCAGCACTCTCCTCTGTCTCTCAGTCTGCAGCTCTCTCTCACCAGTCTCTGTTGCTCTGCTCTGTCTCTCTCTCCCCGCTTAAATCTCCCTCTTGTACACACATGCATTTTCCACACTGCATCTGCTGCCTCGCTCGCTCGCTCTCACAAACACACACACATGCAGACACTTCTCTCATTTTTTATGTTTCAGTGTTTTTCTTCACACACCATGTTCTCCTTGTAGTTACCCCAAATAGTCTTTAAGGGTTTTAATGTCTCTATATTTTCTGATTAGTTCTAGTTACTTTCCCCTCCTTCCCATCTTTCCTCCCAGTAGTTTTTTCTGTTATCAAATTTTCACTTTCACCATCCCCTTGATGTACATTTAATTTTAGAGATTTAACATACTGTACAGGAGAAAGACAGAGGCACTGAAGAGAGAAAGATGAAAACAGAAAGCTAACCCCGAGAATGCAAAGGCACAATGACACACACATAAAATGAATATCTTGATGTGGGGAGTTCTCCAGGGTGGACTGGGGCACAGGTTTGACTTTGAAGTGCAACTGAAAGCAAAATGTCATGCTTAATGTTTGCTTGCATAGCACAGTTTATTGCTACCAGCAAAGTCACACTAGTGTGGTTACATTTGCTCCCCAAGTTGCTTGAATACAATTTCACAAGGGTGGAGAAAACTCGATACCATCTTGCGATGGGGATTCGAATTTGCAGACCACACTAATCATAAATTCTTTACATTTTTATACACAAGATAAAAAATACATCACAGCTGGAGTTGAAATTCATAAACATTTCTGAAGATTGTGTGACGGGGGTGTAAAGTAGGAAATGGTCATTTTCCAGTGCCCCTCATTCAGCATTCATTGGTCTGAGCGCATCCATCTCAGCAATAGCAACATCATCATGTTAACAAAATCTATCCACATACAGACAGACATACATACATCTTTCAAACTACTCTCTGTGCTACTTTTAGATACAGCAGGTATCTTCAGATCCACATTTTGCCACTATTACACATACACAGAAAGACAGACTGAAAACAATGCCAGCCATGCTGTCGCAGCTGGTTGAGATGTCGCATCCGTCTTCATGACTTGAATGTGTGACATGACATATGGATTGGCATTGGCATTACACAATTTTTCCAGTCTTTTGCCCTTGACCCCACTTTTTTAATATGCATTGCTTGCAGTGTATTGAAAATGTAGTTATGGTTATAAAAAAGAGATAATATTTCTCAAATTAAAATTTCATATTTACTCTTTTTCTTTCAGCTGTTCGCCACAGCAGATCATCTCGCTTCATCTTACCCTATTCCTAGCATCATCATGCTGTCACACCAACCCTGTGCATGTCTTAACATTGGTAATAATGAAAAATAATACACTGCTGTGCAAAAGTCTCAAAAGGAGGCAGACTGTGCGTAATAGTTTTGCAGGCTTTCTGAAGGTCTTTCAAAGTTCTTCAGTCCAGTCCTGTACCTCACCATTTTCAGAGGAATATTTTTTCTTGTTTGTTAAACCAGTTAATGCTGACCTATAAATCATTAATCAAAATGGCAGGAATTAACAAAAAATAAATAAATTTATTGCTGTTGTGGTAAAAGTTCAGAACTCAAAAATCTCAAAATCCAGAGTGTAATATTAAACCCTAAATCCAAAAGGGACTCAAAAACTAAATCTAAGGCACAGGGAACTAAGAAACACATGAATGGAATGGAAACAGATACACAGAGAAAGATTAACGGCGGGCAACAGCACTATATATAAATGAAGGGGTGATTGAGGAAGAGTGGAGATATCTGGGAGACAGTTCAAGTTAAACAGAACAAGTCAAATAAAACTAATCATGGCACCAGAGTCAAATTACTGTAAATTTAAAAAAGGAAGTAACTAAACAGACACAAACAGAGACGGGTAGACGCTCCGGTGGTCTTGAACTACTTTTCAGCCAGTGGTGTTGGCAGTTTTGTCAAAATTGGTGGAATTATGAGTGCAGTATTGTCAGTACAGTCCAGTACCATCTAGAAAACATCTGAGTGGCAACAACTTAATTCTTGAGCATGATGTCAACCCAGTGATCCCAAACATACTGCAGTCAAAGAATGCATGAATAGAAAAACACACAATCGAACACAATCTGCCTCCCCAGAGTCCTGACCTCATCATTATTAAAGTAGAGAATTGAACAAAAGGCAGCCAGCAAGCACATCTGAAGAAGAGCTTTGAATGTCCTTCAAGAAGCCCAGAGAACTATTCCTGAAGACTACTTATAGAAATGACAAAAAAGCTTTCCTAACAGAGTTCAGGCAGTGCTGAAGAATAAGGGTGGCCAAACCAAATACTGAGTTTGAAGTTATTTACAACTGTGAAAACTTTACTGCATTTCCATTTATGTCTGCACCTATTTCCCCTTTTCCTAGGAAAATATAAAGACATGGGGGATGATTTTAGACTTTTGCTCACTATTTTGCAGAATAAGACAATTGTTGAAAGCAGAATTATATTTCCATTGTAGACAGACATAGACATCTGCCCAGAACCTGGTTCTAGCATCTATCCCAGAAAAAAGCCAGGAAAAAAAAGAGTGTTGGACAGGAAGGAAGAAAGGACATTAAAGGACAAATGAGACAAGCTCTAGGTAACAAATGGTGAGTGCACACACAGTGAGACCCCATAGCCCATCACTGATAGCCCATCTAACACAAGAATAAGGATGTGCAATTCTTCTCTAGTATTGGGCAGAAGAGCGGCTAACAGTGGCTACCTGTCACCCACAGCAAAAAGGTTCTGCATCTGAATCTTCTGCAGCTGGGCCCTTTGGTACGGAGTTTGCATGTTCTCTCTGTGCCTCGGGTACTCTGGCTTCTTCCAGAGTACCCGCAATCCAAAGACATACTTAAAGTGCAAAGACTAAAGTGCTGTATGGGCAAATGTTTCTTGTAGTCTAAAGCTCTTTGAGTATAATGATTTATTTATGAAGGAACTGTAAAAAATGTACATGCAGCGAAGGATTCCTGATCAATGATTTTTTTTGTTTATTCTGGGGAAGCCAAAGTCTTTTTCATCATTACCAATGTGTAGACGTTTTCTAGTTTTAGTACAAATACTTGTGTTAAAAATACTCCAGTAAAAGTTGAAGAACTTGCTGAACGTCTTTACTTAAGTAAAAGTGATAAAGTACAGACTCTGAAATGTACTCAAAATAAAAAGTCTTTGGAGAACATTTCTACTAACTATTTTTGTGCAAAACTAACTGAGCCTGATGCCTCATTTAAAAATAACTATAAAATATTAGTATTTGCCTTCACACCTAAACAGAAAAATGAGTACAGCAAAGGGTTAAAATGGGATTTGGCAGGTGGGGGAACACTAAGATTTACTGCTTTGTAGATTCAACAAGATGCAAGTATATGTTTCACAAGCTATCTTCACCTATACTGGCTGTATACTGTTCATACTGTCTTTATACTAGACAGTATAAAGTTGGAATGAAAGTGGAATTCAGTGAATTAATCTGAGCATCAAGAGCTTAATATTAAATTTATCTCAGCTACACTTGATGTAACCTGACACTGGCCATGAACACTACAGCCACTGTGCACCAGGGCAACACAGTGTTTTGCTGTAAATTCAAGACAATACGGCAAGCTAACCTATTTGTCCCGATGTTACATGTGAGCTTTAAATTTCCAGTTTATCAAATGTTGCTGAGAAGTCCTCACCTTTAAATGTAACCTCTCTTCTTCTTCTTCTGTCCTGCCTTTCTTAAATCTTTCACCTTCTGTGAGTGAAGCCATCTCACACTCTTTTCTCTTCCTGGGAAATACAGCACCTGTAACTTTAATTGGCAGACAAACTGTGCAACAAATTGCACAATTGTATGCTTTGTTTCTGATATTTGTTGAGTTCTTTGAATAACTGCATTTGAAATTACCTGCCACTTAAAAAAACATTGCTCTCATTGTGCTCGCTCCTCTTCTGTAGCACTAGCTTGTTTTCCTCATAGACATTCACTATTTTCCACATTCGTACCCCCTGTTTCTAGCCTGTCACACAAACTACAACTGCTGTTGATCTGTTGATACAAGATAATTACTTGGATATTAACTTGGTAATTAATTGGTAAAATTTTACACATTACTGTTCCTCTTGTTTCCACTTTATTACACCACTAATACCACATTATCACCGAGCTGTGCTGCCAGGTCCTTACTTGAATTAGAAAGTAATGTCACCACAAAGTCATGAACCCACACTCAAAATATTTCCTTTCCAGCTTCATTCCTGTCATTAGCTCAAGTGTTCACATATAAAGAAAACTCATGGTCACCGTACCCTGTTTACCCTCAGCATCTAGCAAAATAAGGATTTGATTGTTTTCCTGAGGAAGCAGGTTATTTCAAATATACCATTTCATACAGAACTCATAATGAGTTGCCGACTCTCATGCTTCAAGTATGTGATCAATGTTCCTTCACATGTTCTCATGCTGACCAAAAAAAAAAAAAAGAAATCTAAGGACAAATAAGCAAAAAACAGCATAAATCTGTCAGATGGCTGAAAGGCTGGAGCGAAAAGGCGGACCCAAAAGCAGACTCAACAGACGGGAAGTTTCACAGGCATGCAAGGTTTATTTCATCTTTTTCTCAAGAGACTGAATCACAAGGGCAGGACAGAGACTGGAGTCACTGGTGAGTTTACTGAAACAGAGAAGAGGTGAGTTAGTTGTTGAAGCAATTATGGAAATGATAAGCATTCTCCTTACTTTGTTTGGCAGAGTCATGGAGCTTTGAGGGGGAAGGGGAGCGTCCAAGTAAGTGTTGAGGTGTCCAAACAGAGAAGGATCCAGGAGGGGAATTCCTTCGACAGGTGTTCGCTGGAGCAGAGAGGCAGGCAGGGGAGTGATCTGGGGAATCCTGAACTCCGAGAGCAAATTGCAGTGGTTCAGGAACCGCGGATGTTGCAAGAATGGCCAGCAGGACAGTGATCCAAGGAGTTACTGAAATGTAGGAAAATAGGTCCTTAGGCACGGAGACTGTGGCACAGGGAGACAGAATATTAACACTTGGAAAACAAACTTGAACTCATACATGGAGGCTGATTTACCACTGGGAGTAGCAGACAATCTGGCAAAAGTGGAAGTCAGTGCTGGCCTTAAATGCACGACCATTGATTGCTGCCAGTGGCTTGCAGGTGAGGCTGGGCCTTACCCTGGTGGCAGACTGCGCCCGAGACGGGCAAGGCCAGGGTGCAGGAGCCGAGTGGAAACATAACAGAAACACAAACTTCCCCAGACCATGGCAAAATCAGCTTTTTTTTTCTGTACGGAGTATTTAGTCAGACCACATTTCAGATCCAACCTGGATCCATAAATATCTGAGAGCACTGAATGTGGTTTACCTGCTTGGGTTTTCGAAGTCACACACACAGACCTGTCTGTAAGATGTTATTAATCAGGCTCACTGGTTTGACAACAGGAGCTAAAGGAATGTTTGTTGCTTCCAGCTGTTTCAGTTAATTAAGTATGGTATGTGACACAGCATGCAAAAGCATTATCCATAACTACTAATTATTCTTAATCATAACTATCAATTACTCCCGAGATAGATTCAATCAGGACCTAACAATAAATCACAATATACTCTGTGCAACTGAGACAGTTGCTGTGTGAAAAGACATTTTTCACACAGCAACTGTCCACAGGTTGAATCCTGAGCTCCATCATAGCTACCAAGGATTTTTACAGTCATGGGCCACTTTCTTAGACCCCCTTTTACTTTCGGAACTGACTGAATTCTTCTTGGCATAGATTCAACAAGGAGCTGGAAACATTCATCACAGATTTTGGTCCATATTTTGACACAATATTATCACACAATTCCTGTAGGTTTGTCAGCTGTACATCTATGATGTGAATATCCCATTGCACTATATCCCAGTTGTGCTCTATTGGAATGAGATCTGGTGACTGTAGAGACTATTTGAGTACAGTGAAGTTATTGTAATGTTCAAAGAAATCAGTTTGAGTTTTGCACGTTATCCTGCTGAGAGCAGCGATCAAAAGATTCATAAGGGAGGGACATAGTCAGCAACAATATTCTGGGAGGCTGTGACATTTAAACAATGTTCAGTTGGTACTAAGGGTACTACACTGTCCTCTGACCTCTGGCATCAACAAGACTCAATCAACTCTTCAGCAAACTGTGACTTATTTGATATTTTCTCTTTTCTGGACCATTCTCCGTAAACCACAGAGACAGTTGTGTAGGAAAATCCTTGTAGATCAGCAGTTTCAGAAAGACTCAGACCAGCTCGCCTGGCACAAACAACCAAAAAACAAAGTCCCCTAAATAACCTCTCTTCCCCATTCTGATGTTCAGTTTGAATTTCAGCAGGTCAACTTTACCATGTCTACGTGACTAAATGCATTGAATCTTTTAAAACCAAGACGCAACCAGTCTTTTGAGGTAGCAGCACCAATGTTTTCTTCAGATTTCCATCAAATGTTATTTAAATGTCTGTTAAAAACACATTTCTGTAAGTACGTTTGTTCATGCTCTATGTTTTGGTTAGTATAAATTTGATTTTTAAGAACATTTACAGTGTGTCTGTATGTATGTATGCACAGTGGTGTGAAAAAGTGTTTCTATTTTTTGCATGTTTGTCACACTTAAATGTTTCAGATCATCTAACAAATTTAAATATTACACAAAGATAACACATGTAAACACAAAATGCAGTTTCTAAATGAAGGTCTTTATTATTAAGGGGGGGACAATCCAAACCTAAGTGGCCCTGTGTGAAGTGATTGCCCCTTAAACTTAATAACTGGTTGGGCCAGTCAGAGCAGCAATAACTGCAATCAACCATTTACAGTAACTGGCACTGAGTCTTTAACACCACTGTGAAGGAATTTTGGCCCACTCATATTTGCAGAATAGTTGTAATTCAGCCACATTGGAGGGTTCTTCAACCATGAACCATGAAATCTCAATCAGATTCAGGTCAGGACTTTGACTAGGCCACTCCAAAGTCTTCATTTTGTTTTTCTTAAGCCATTCAGATATGGTCTTGCTGGTGTGTTTTAGATTATTATCCTGCTGCAGAACCCAAGTGCGCTTCAGCTTGAGGTCACAAACAGATGGCCGGACATTCTCCTTCAGGATGTTTTGGTAGACAGCAGAATCATTGTTACATTTACCGCAGCAAGTCTTCCAGGTCCTGAAGCAGTAAAACAGCCCCAAACCATCACATTAGTACCATCATATTTTACTGTTGGGATGATATTCCTTTTCTGAAATGTTGTTACTTTTATGCCAGATGTAATGGGACACACATCTTCCAAAAAGTTCAGCTTTTGTCTTGTCAGTCCACAGAGTATTTTCCAAAAGTCTTGGGGATCATCAAGATGTTTTCTAAATAAAATAAATTGAATTGAATTGAAAGCCTTTATTGTCATTATACACAGTATAACGAGATCCATAAAAGTCCACATTTACTTAGCACATTGTAAGAATCTATAAAATATAATATAACAATGCAAATAAGAAAAATAAA
>VVHJ01055622.1:0-10382 GCA_015107715.1 Tylochromis polylepis
TTTTTAATTTTTTCAGAAATCCCTCAGTCAGAACATGGTATATCATGTTAAGGTGGAAACTTGCAAGTTAACTCCCTGCACTGCAAAATCTCCAGTGTTAAATTGACACTAGAAAGTGTCTATATGGGTCCACTCTTTTGAGTGTTAAATGAACACTTTTGACAGTGTTATATTTTTAACAGTAACCTAGTCCGTGTTAAAGATTAACAATGACTAACTCTGAGCAGTGCTGATTTCCTAATACTGAAATATTACTAGCATTTTTAGTTATTTTCCTAAACTTTTCCTGTCAAAAGTGTTCATTTAACACTCAAAAGTGTTCATATAACTCTCAAAAGAGTGGACCTATATAGACACTTTCTAGTGTCAATTTAACACTGGAGATTTTGCAGTGTGCTAACTTCTAACTCTGTTAAATTTCATAAATTATGTTTTCATGGATGCCGGGATGTTAAACTTAATTGTTACACCTGGTAGAGCAGCCACACTGATCATTTTATTAAAGATGAAAGAATTTGGACAGTTTTTAACTCTCAGTGATGCCACAGTGTTCGTTTGACTTTGGGACCTGCGGCAGAGTTTGGCCCCGAAAACGGCTAATGACGTCAGACTTAAAGACTGGATACAATTAGGACTAAAAGGTTTAGCGCTAACTTGTTAGTGAAACAAAAAAATAACCCCAACAGTTTTTCTGTTCAGGTCAAAGAATATTTTTACTTTGTCCAAACAATGATCCATAGTAAAGTATTTTCATCTTTTCAGCCCTTGTGGAGCATCAGTGGAGTGGTCAAGGTAAGGTGAATTTTCCCCAGTCTTTATTTCCTTTTTGTCTATTTAATGCTTAATGAGCTTTCATCTGCACCAAAGTGGGAACTATAAGTACAGAGAACAGAGTATTAGCCGATAAAACCTCTAGCTTTGATGCACAACCATTCAAGTTCAAACTAGAAGCATGTCTTTTCTTTCCTTTTTTGGGGGGACTCTTATGTATTCAGCAGAGACAGACAGGTTTGGCAAATAAAAGAGAAGTTTAATAAAATATGTAGAGTAGATGGCATAACTGAAAGGGTTGGATAGTTTAGCTTGGGCATTCAACAGATGTCAAAAGTTGTTTTTTTTAACCAAAAGGAAAAAAAAAAAAGAACCCAAAAAGAAACAAAAACACATCAGTTAACAACAACAACACACAAGAAAGAAAACAGGTGGAGGGTAAACAGACAGACTGGGAGAGACAGGAGAGCATAAAAACGAATGTGCTAACAGAACACTGGTGAAACTAACCGCAGCAGAGAAAGCAATCATGAAGGCTAAAAAGGAAAGACAAAAAACAACCAACAAAAGAAAATAAAAGGTTCCAAAATAGAACAGGAAGGGACACAAAAAGCACAACCAAGTGACATACTCAAGGAAACACTACAGACAAACAGCTATGAAAAAATAAGACAATGCAGGAAGCAATGAACTGAAACTTCATATTAAACTCTTGATAAAGCCAAGAAAGCTGCATAGTCCACAACTTTCACATTGTTTTTGAATTTCCATTTGTCTATGAGGACTATCAGTTATGGCAGTTTTTGTTTAACGATTACCATGATCTTTTTCTCAATGAAAAGGTAAGTAAATAAATAAAATTTAAAAAAAAAAAAAAAACAGCTGGGAATACCGCAGACCTTCTCAACACATTTCCCCTTCACTATTAAGTCATTTAATATCTTCAATAAATTGTCACTTCAAATCTACAACAGTTCGGTATTTGTTTAAAGGCTCACAGTACTGTGTTACACTAAAACCACTCAAGTGGGACCTGATGTGCCCAGTGGCAGAGATCTGACAGGCTGCGGGTGCCACAGCAGGTTTACAAAGACCTCCAATGAGAAATTGATCTGACAACCATTCAAGGGTAAATCATTTCCACAAGTTAATTACTTTGGAAGAGAAAAAAAAAAAATTACCACGGCTGAAAGTCTGAGGCATCTGTGCAGAGTGCAAGAGCCAGGTCTGTACTGAGGGAACACCACTACTTACCAGCTGATGGATCACACAAACTGCTCAGTGTCTGCTGCTGTTCACTGATTAATCTAACTTCGCTTAAGAACTCTTTCAAAACCTGGAGGATACAACATTCATGGACATTTCATATTCATATAAAGAAATAATGAAAGTCAAAACCCAGTTTTCTTTTTTTTTCACATCTGTGTTTTAGTACTTGTTATTGATAGAAGACTAAACAAAATCATCATCATTTTTTCCCCCCTTATTCGATGTCTTTGCTTTTTAGTCGGCCAATTTACACATCGTCTTTGATTAGATTTGTGCATTTTATTAAAGCCATGGGTGAACTCCAATCTCCTCTAAGTGACTTTAATCTGCTCATATTAGTCGATTTGTGCCACGTGTGAGTATAATGCTGTGCGAAGGGATGCATTTTTATGGATAAGTAGTCAATAACATCACCATATTACTGCCATAGTGCTCCTTGGCTGGGGTCCAACCTGTTAATACTATTACAACAATACTGGTAAAAGGCCTGTTGGCTTCACAAATTGAGCCACTGTAGGCTCGCTGGGATCTGATTGGATTTCCTCCAGTCCTGCGGCTGGGAACATGTGTTTCTGCGATCCCCAGAGCAGCTGTCAGTTTTCTGACGGCGATGTTTCTTTCCACCGGGGGAAAGAAAGAACAGAGCGAGCGAGAGACAGAGACAGAGAGAAGTACCCGTGGCTATTTACAAAACATTCATTGTTTTATCTGCACGAGGCAGTCAGAGGCCTTCCCAGTCCTCACCACCTCTCATTAATCAGTGACAAAGCCTTATTTAAGTGCTTGTTGTTTTGACCTATTCATGACTGACGTTGACATTTAAGAAATACCAGCAAAGAGCGCCACGGTATCGGCAGGGTGGATAGGGAGGGAGGGTCTGCACGTAGCATTTTAGTGGGAAGCATAGCCATTAATATGTTTCTACTCAGAAGAAGTTGTCAGTATGGCGACAGCCCCCTTCTCAGACTCATCAGTCAGCGGGTGAAGGGAGTTCACTCCGGGTTGATGAGCTCAATGGGTGATCACCTTTTGTAATGAGAACGACAGAGAGATAGCAAAGAGAGCAAAGCAGAGACAGCCAGACAGGGTGAATCACCTGTTTGGAGAGATAAAAGAAAGAATAGACAAGCTTAAAAAGAGACTAAATGAGAGGTGTGAAGAGGAGAGTGAGTAATCTGTTCAAAAACACACAGGAAGAAAAGTAATAGAAGAGTGAGAAAACCGAACTGTTACAGACAGGATGACACGGGGGCGGTGATGATAGCTATAATTATTTTGGTGATGATGTCGATGAGGTCAATATTCCAAAGGCAGGAAAGTGAGTGGAGAAGTGGAAGCCCACGATGGATTCAGATGACAAAAGGTCAACCTCTCACAACGTCCGTTACCGACTTCTGTATGGCAGCACATCAGTCAGCATAGCTTCATCATTAACACGTTCCCTGTCAAGGCTTTATCACAGGTCAAGTTCAATGGCGCTCCTGGCAAATAAAAGCACTTCATAACTCAGCTGCTTTATAAGCATGACTGGATGATTGACAGTAGCATAAGTGATGAGGTGACAGCAGAGATAGATGGAAAGAAGAGCAGAGAGAATTGGGAGAGAAAGGCAAACAGGCTAATAGCACAGTAACCTATGCATCTAAAGAAAGCACAGCCAATAGACGCGGTAAAAGCAACCTAAGAACAAACTAATTTGATTTCACCTGCAAAGATGTGAGTACATGTGGAACAGGTGCATGTTGCCATTCTGATCATGTTGTTCAGAAAACCTGGCAAACCAAAGATGAGGTATGTGAGAAGTAAATGATGAATGTGGCTTTTGCACACCTTGGTATCTAATGTTTTATTTATTAGAATTAACTAGAGTACAATTATAATTTACACGATCTAGGACATACAACATCTTAATAACAGCATTGAGTACTGTTACCCATCTTAACTCAGTCTCTCCAACTAGGTGAGGAGTAAACCATAGGAGATGTAACTATTTTATGTATAAGATATTTTGACATTTGCGTGTTTGTAGACTGGCTGTTAGGTTTTAATTCTTGCCATCCTGGTTTTAATGAGCCCTTTTTAATAGTGGAGTGTGAATTTAAACTGTACTGTCATGCCGGAGTCTTATGTCATCATTGTTGTCTGCATTTTCCTTAGTGAGTTCCACTTCCTCTTGTTTCATGTTTGTTTTCCCTGTCTGTCTTATGACTTCTCTGGTTATCTGGTCATCTTCATCTCCTCTCCAATTATTGTGCACACCTGTGGTTCATCAGTACATTACCATGGTGTATCCCTACTCCAGCTCTTCTGGAGTAGGGATACACTAGTAGATATAACATAGTAGTTACAGATTTGTGCTTTATTTTGTAGGACTGTACTCCCTCTGTGTTATACTCTCCACTAACGCAACTCTTTTGTGATTACTCCAGCCATCTAATCGTCTTTCCACCCAGCCACCTTTGCCTGCATACTTCAAAGACCCATCGACTTGGTTACACACAATAAGGCTACTTTTAAATCGCTGCTAATCAGAGTCTAAATGTGTCCCAGTTTTGGTCAAGAAATTCTTATTGAATGTAACACTCTGGACACACACTTGAATAAAGTCTTGGATCCTATTTTTTTTCTATTATTATCAATTGTTGATTGTGGAAGGACTTTCATTTGCAAACAGCTTCTGAAAAGAAGTAAGCCACAAAAAGAACAACAGACTTATATTTAATAAGGTATAAAATAATACACATTTATAAATATGCGGTTGTGATTTAGATCATGATAGACTTTTGATTTGGAACAATACAAGTGAGCTGTTAAATTCCTTAAGTGTTGATTATATTTGTACACCAATGGGAGTGGGTCACCAGGGAACACAAAAGTGATACATTCCAATAAAAATGTTGCATTTCTGGTGTTGGAAAATAACTAATTACCTGGTTTACCATTGCAGATATAAGCTGATATTTACAGCACATTTCTGCATTCCATTGTGTGTGTGTGTGTGTGTGTGTGTGTGTTTTTCTATTAGGCTAGTCTGTATGTGCAGAAAAAAAGAGATAGAATCCAAACTGAAAAGTACAGATACAATTAGTCACAGCACACTGGCACATAACAGTATGTGAGAGCTTTTTTGTCTTCTCTCAAGCTTTTTTTTTTTCTTCTCATCTGCAGAGACCCTTCTGTGCTGCTGTTAAAGCGCTTTCCACCTACATGTGCATTGTATACTGAGTCCTTTTACTTAGAGCTGGTTAAAATGGCTCTCTATGAAAAAGTACAGTTTCACAAACCTAAGCAGACAATAAAGATGGGGAAAGAAAGTGTTTTAAAACAGGTCAGGGCCACAATAACTTGGTTATCTTACTTTCATAGATTCCTTTGAAAACTTGAATTGGTCTTGACAAGACCACAGACATAACTTCAAGTGGCATGATGATTTCATCATGCCACAACAAGGCCTTTTTCACGTTACACAAACTCATATAGCAGTACCAATCCAAATGTCATGCCAAACGTCCAGATAGTACATTTCTCAGCATAGTGTCTGGATATTCAGGAGAATTAAGCTGATGAATGGACTCCATGATGACAGATAGATTGCTTCCGGTAGGAAGCAAAGGGCTGGTATGTCTTGTGTCTATTGTAATTTTTACCATTTCTGGTGAAATATCATGTTTTACAACTTTCATAGAATGATGAAAGTTGTCAGGAGAAAAAAATAAAACTAAATAAATAAATACCCAGGCTAATCCACTTCATCCTCAGCTGAAATTACCGATGTAATGCACCTTAGCTGCCCCTTTGCGACCAACCCCACCCGATTCTATCCTATCCAAAACCCCACTATTTTTCCGCTAAACCAATAATCCAGCCCCCTCCCCGGCAGGTCCACTCCTTTACTTTTTCCCACGGATCACTACATCCCACATGTTGGTATTTGGAAACCCTGCTTGTCATCCCAGACCTATCAGAGCAAGTCAAGTCTTTCTGCCAGAAGTGAATATTAAAGATGTGGGATAGATGGGGTGGGGTTGGAGGCTTCAGGAGCAGTGGGGGTGGGCAGAAATAGTGCTACAAAAAAGCAGAGACAGACAGGACTTGGAGAGAGAGAGGGAGAAGGAGAGAGAGAGAGAGAGGGCCCTGGCAGCATCAGGCAGGGTCGAGTCTCAAGATTCAAAGGGGGATTTTCACATTATGATTCTGCAACAGTGTATTGCATACTTCAAAGACCTTATTACAACGGCCTATTAGCATTCATGCTGCCATTCACATTACAAGTCCAACACCTGCATGGGAAACAGGGGCAAGATTTGCGGCGAGAAGAACTAGCTGAGGATCACAATGCTAGGGCAGAGGACTTGGGGAAATGGATACTTTCAGAGTGAGGAGTCACATGAAATGAATTCTAATTAATATCATTGTCTGAATGCTGAAGTGATGATGGCAGGGAAGGGCAAAAGCTCAAAAGAAGCTTTGCTTTAACCTTTCAACGTGTTGTTTGTTTGTTTTTCAAAGTATTTAAACTGAGCTCATCTTCATGTTTCACATTGTTCTTTATTTCTTACAATCAAATAAATAACTAAATACATAAATAAAAATGCATTTGCCATACATTATTATCACCAGTAGAATCACTCTGCCTGTCGCATAGTCATATCAATTATTGCAGCATTATAGCCACTTGGAGTCTTTTTAATAGGGTTATGCCATTCCACTGCATCAGATTGGATAATGACGTGCCCACTCCATGCGAAATGCTGTTTCATGTGCTTTGGCTTGTTCAGTTGTTGCTAATTTGAAATGACCCTGGCCTGCACAGAATGGATCACTAGCAATCAAAAGTAACAAAATAATAGCTGAAAAAGAGGCTTCATTGTAACAAGACTGTTAAATACCAAACTGGAACGCAATATTAATTTAATTAGAGCTTCAGTGTTTTCAAAAACTATTACACTACATCAGGGAGACATACGGTTGAGCTGCCTGACATTTTCCTTCATTATCATGAACACACACATACACACACTACTTTATTTCAACTTACTACAAATGTGCCACTTTACTACATTTTTCATATTTTGTTTGTTACAGTGACTGGAGCCTTTTTTAAAAAAAATAAATCTATTGTCAGTTGAAAACTATTGAAAAAATATACTCTATTTTTCTTCTTAAACATTCAAGTCTGTCTGAAGTAAATACAGTAATGTGCAAAAAGTCTGGATCCACCCTGATTACATTTTTCTTTTGTTTTTTTTAATATAAAATACAAAATGTAAATAAATACAGGTGGCTAACAACTTTAACGACTTTTTGCACAGTCCTTTACTCACAAATTCACTTTCAGTTGCAAGGTCTGAAGTTTGTCTTTTTTTTCCATTACTTAATCAGTGACTTGCTTTTTGTGGTTCCTAGAAGATTGAAATTGTTGTGACAAAACAATGAAAAGTAACATAATATTGTCTGATATGTACAAAATGACATCATCTAGATCATCATCTAGTTCTTTTTCAGGAAAAAAAAAAACAGAAAACAATAACCAAGTTTAATTCCCTTTTCACGATTTTAAAGAAAATATTTTGGCTCAACACCAAAAAGAATGAATGAGTGACTGCCCACATTCCACCTCTCAACAAAAAAAGGGGGACCTGCTATCCAAATATGGTTGGGCAGTTTTCGCATATTCTTAATGACAACTAAGTGATTATCATTAATGATCGCATTCTTCCTTCTTGGTTCTTAATGCATTTAAATATTTATTCAATTAAATCCCGAACACTTTCTTATTTTATTACATTGTTTAAGATAAGACTTTGAATGCTGTTTAGTAGTATACCATATGAACTTAATTACAGCTGAGTGACTTCATCATAATACATTTTGAATTGCATTCACCATAAATACTGAGTCCTGTTGTGGAAAAGGATCTGATCATGTTCTTTTTTTTTTTTTTAAAGCTGCAGAATGTGTTCATTTTTAAACTGTTGTCTTGGTTTTACTTGTGCCTCTATAAGGTCTTTAGGTTCGTCAAGCGCAACCCTGAAGAACAGTCACTTTGTGTAGCTAATCAGTTCTCACTCCCAACTTGTCACATACTAATGCGTGCACATGACCCAGAGGCAACACATTTGAACACACTGGGTATGCCTTTAGCTTCATTTTTCACTTCGCAGGGTAGGCAAATAGACTTGAATAGCTCCCACAATGTCTAAAATAGATGCCACGAGACAGGAGGCAAATGTGCTCGGCTGGTGTTGTCACTTTGGCTCGATGCATATCTGTGTTACCAAGGAAGTAGTGAAATAGCTTGCCTTGTAATATGTATTTAGTATAGTGAAAGGGTGTGTTTTCACCCAAAATGTGGTCTTTCCATAGGCTTAGCCATGTAGTGAGGGTACCTGATAACAAAGGTAAAATGTGACAATCTTCTTGTTGGAGCTATGTTTAAATAAAAGATTTATATAGAAGCTGCATAATTACTTGAATCATATTTTGGTGATTAATAAATAAATGTAAATATGACTTGATCAAGTAACATTAAATTATTAAGTTAAATTAATGTTAATTAAGGTTCATATTAATGTTTAAGTATTTTTCAGTGCCCATTATTATTTTAGCAACTAAGATCATGGTCTTTAATGTAAACATTAACACTGATCTTCCAGAAAATGGTTATTTATTTTTGTAGCTTTTCAAGTGTGTTTTGGATTTGTGAGGAAAAATTCTTAGGAAATGAACAGACAAACACATGAATTGGTTAAATGAAGACCTGCATAAGCATGGAATGAAGTTAAACAAAACATCTTATATAATCTTTGTGCTGATCGTAGTTAACAGAAGTGGTATGTGCGTTCGGCCCCATCTCATCTTAAAAAAAAGTGCTAAAAATTTAGGGTAGGGGAAAAAAACTAGTAGACAGATATAGGACTGATACAGGGTACTGTCAGGTTTGGTATTATAGCAGGTTACTTGCTCTCTGCACACTGTTTTTGAGGTGGGGCAAATATAATCACAACACTGTTGGCTTTGAGATTCCTGAAGGTGAAATAAATTAATATTTCATCCAATAAAGCATTCCATCAAAAAAAAACACAAGCAGGTTGCATTGAAATTGATTAGCACCACATGTGGAGTAGGTTTGAAACATTTATACTGATGTTGATGTAATATTTTATCTACACCTTTGCTAAAGGGATTAGAATTTTCCGTAACTGGAGTTATACTACTTTTGAAAACCTGTTAGATCCAGGCATTGCCGTCATTCTCAAACACCTTGTGTTCATTTTTATTGGAAGAGATAAGAGAAGCCCAGAAACACGATACTAGTCTTTTGAAAAGTAAAGTCACCGTATAGAAGTCAGTGTGATTCATTTCCACAGCAATTTGAGTGGAATCTTTGTTATGTTGGGTGTCTGTTCTTTAGTGTAACACTGTCTGCTATTTATTTTGCTTTCAGTTGTGTACATGTCAATGGATTATGTCTGTTTTCCACAAGCCTTGGGATACAGTTTATTCACTTAGGCTTGCTCTAACTGCCGATGAAGGGCTTTTGATTCAACTGCACTCTCTTGCTACACCCCACAAGCTGTTTGCTATGGTTCATTAGCTTTCTGTTGAGTTGACTGCTAACAGTTGATATTGTTGCAGGCTGTTCATTCCACAAATTTCCAAGAGCTGCCCACTAGCAGAGAATGATTGGAAAAAGAGAGTGCCTGCCATTAAAATGGGACAAATGCTGTGTATAAAGTGCCAGCAGAGCCAAAAGTTCATCATGATGAGTGTTTTTAGTTTGGCTGATTGATTATTCTGGTTTAACCAGATGTTAGAAAAAGAATAGCTCTTGAAACATTATTTTAAGAGTACCCTTAGGTATAATAATTATAGAAGAATACCCTTGTTAGATGCGATAAGCCACAGATCTTGATAAGGCTACTGGGACTCTTTCTTTGTTGTTGTTGTTTTTTTTTTAAAAAAAAAAAGCTCCACTGGCAGTAAGGTGCATTGATTAACCTAAGTACAATATAGCTGTGGATACTATTTTAGGAAGGAGACACTGCTGACAAAGTTTTAAGATGCTATTGTTGGATAATTTGCATGTAACAAAGAAAACTGCCTTGACCTCTGTTACAGTGTTTCCCAACCACTGTGCTGCGGCACGTAGGTGTGCTGTGGAAGATTATCTGGTTCCACCTGATTAGTACTCTAAGCGACTGGCGTGAGTAACGGCAGAACAATTACATTCTCTTCCACTAGAGGGCAGTACAACTACCTGCTCTAATTAAATGGGTTGCCAACTGCCAGTAAAACAGAGGAAGAAAGAACAAATTACTCATGCTGTGAGTGAGACAACG
>VVHJ01055626.1:0-11974 GCA_015107715.1 Tylochromis polylepis
GCCTGCCCAGTTGGCTGTGGAGTCAGGCTCTCGATCACGCCGGCCGGACCAGTGTCGGAGGCCACGCGGCCGACCTCCGGACCAGCCTCGCCGTCGCTGCTGGGCGAGCGGCCGTCCGCCAGAACTGTTGTCACCCTGCCGCGGGACCTGTGGCCGGGAGCGTCGCCGGCCAGGGCTGATCCCCTCTTCCGTCCGCGGGGGGGGGGAGTAGGTTCGGCCGGTTGGAGCCCCGGCCTCAATCGGGGGATGGGGGTATGTGGCGGGGCGGGGCTTGCGGTGCCGTGCGGTGGAGATGGCTTCACCTGCACGGCATCAGCAATCACGCCTCGCCAGGCATAAAAGGGGTCCTGATTGTTGGTTTGTTGGTGGTGTTATGTGCGGCTGGCAGCGGGAGAGCTGCAGCCGGTGTCTGTATCAGCAACCGTGTGCATTGTGTGTGTGAGTAATAAAAACATGTGGAACAACATGGCCGAGTCGTGGGGTCTGCCTTGGCACCGTCACAGCCTTAAATACTGCATTTGCATGTATGTTTGCACATTTCAATAAATTGTTGCACCTGTTTCCCATTTCCCTAACTAAATAAAGAAATTTTACACAGTACTGTATATGTTAAAATGCTTGTCTCCCTTGCAAAACATTTGTTAATTCTTTGATCTGCAAGTGATCAGAAAAAGGCTTCATGCAACCAGTTTTAATAATCTGTTCATTTAAAATCCAAAATAGAAAACCTGCTACTGCTTAATTAAATTAGAAGACTTGCTATATTTGTAGTTCACAGGGTATTTGATTAAATAAGCAGTTTTGAAGACATTTACTACTCATTCATACCATCATTATTATTGTTATCTTGTCCCACTTTTTTTGTTTAACTTACACTTCTGCTTTCTGAAAGATGGGTGCAGAGATACAAAACCTCTGTGGTCATCATTGCAAACATGCTTTTCAGGACATATCCATTCTGTTTCTAAAGACACCTGAATTTTCGTGGGCCTTTCCCGTGTAATGAATTCATTCTTTCATGCATCTGAAATGCTGCAGATCGTCACCTTGCTGTTGTATCTCAGGGTTACTCAGCCATCTGGGGTTTGTAATGGGAATTGAGATTTCGAGAGAGCTGGTCCACCCGCAGTAAAATATTTATTTTCTCCTGATTGATCGGAGGCAGCAAAGACCAGGATTAGTGGTTTCTTGGGAAACCAGGGTTTCTGCAAAAAAGCAGCACATTTTAGCTTGCAACTCTTTTATCATCCCCTTTCTCACAGCCTTTCATCCTCGTCCGTCTCACATCTCCTCTCATGTCGCCACGCTCTTTGTGCACCTCTTCAGGCTGCCTACCTCACTGTGTGCTTCTGTGTAATGCATACAAATGTGTGACATTGTGACATGATAACACAATGTAAACCAAAAAAACCCCACAAAAAACAAACCTTCAGAAACAAGAATAAAAAATCCAGGTGTCAAAACAGAACGACGTGCAAGCAGCTGTCCTTTGTTAAAGGAGAGAAAGCCTCATCGTCTTTACCCAGGCTTTTTAGTCAGTCATCTCTGCTCTTAAATATTAATAAAGCATAATTTTAAATTAATGGCCACAGATGATGACAGCTGTGACAGGAGGTTGACCAGCCACTGTAATGAACATTTAGACAAAACCCTTCAGCAGAGCATGTCTTATTATCCGTGTCTTTGCTAAGCTGAAGTGTTTATATTTGTTTTTGGAGTGGCTGCTTCTTAGTTCTTCATACATTCACCAGCTGTTTGGTGCTGAGCAGATAGTGTCAAGATGGCTCTCAAATTGTCAGTTAAGTGCAAAATCAAATGTGCATGCATACATTTTTCATCTGGAGGCGTGTAGTTTCAGAGATGTTGGCTGTGGAGACGTCTGCCTTTCTCTTGAATGAAATGGATGCAGATGCTACTTGCTCTGTGGTTCTTGGAAAAATCGGCACCGGTGTTGCAGTTACTCCAAAACAAAACGAAACAAAAGTTCCTGATTCTTGTCTTGATGCATTTGGTTTCATATACACTCACTCACCACTTCATTAGGTAGACCTTGCTAATACTTGGTTGGAACCTGTTTACCTGCACAGCTGCTTTAATTCTTTGTGGCACAGATTCAGCAAGGGGCTGGAAACATTTCTCTGAGGTTTTGTTCCATATTAACATGATAGCATCTCACAGTTACTGCAGATTCATCGGCTCCATATCGATGATGTGAATCGCCTGTTCCACCACATCCCAAATTAGATTGAAAGCTTGTGACTGTGGAGTTCATTTGAGTACAGTACAGTGAACTCATCATGTTTAAGAAACCAGTCTGAGATTATTTGAGGTTTGTGACATGGCTCATTATCCTGCTGGAAGCAGCCATCAGTAGATGCGTACACTGTCGTCATAAAGGGATGAACATGGTCAGCAACAACACTCAGGTAGATTGTGGCATTTAGAGGATGCTCAGTTGGCAAGGGGGTTCAAAGTATCCCAAGAAAACCACCCCACACCATTGCACCAGCACCAGCCTGAACCTTGCTGTAGCCGTTTCAAGGTTCAGCTCTGTTATGCATTTACAGATGCTCCTCTGCATACTTTGGTTACAACAGATGGTTATCTGAGTTACTGTTGCTTTCCTGTCTTGAAGCAGTCTGGTCATTCTGTGCTGACCTCTGGCATCAACAAGGCATTTTGACCCAGAGAACTGCTCCTCACTGGAGAGTTTCTCTTTTTTATTCTCTGTAAACCCCAGAGATGGTTGTGTGGGAAAATCCCAGCAGATCAGCAGTTTGATAAAATCTCAGACCAGCTCATCTGGCACCAACAGCAGTGTTTTTTGGAGAAAAAAGCTACTATGAAAAAGTTTCTCCACAAGAGATGTGAAAGTGGGCCACAACTATAAAGTTGCAAGCTGGAGAACTCAGTCAAACAATAAGTGGTAAGAGTGGGTTTGAGTGAGTCCTGTAGGTTGAACTTCTTTTGATATTTCCATTGAAAGTTAAAACAACTATAGGACCAGTTGGCTAAATGTTGATACATTGTTTTTATTTGTGACATTTGGACAAATCATAGCATACTATTTTTCCCACTGTTTGCAGTCTTTTTGTTACCATCTGCTTACCAGTGTCAGAGAAACTTTCATCTTCTCAGCTAACGCTCAGCTGTTCATTTAAAAAAAAAAGAAGTTTTTTTGGTATTATATGGTCTTAATTATTACTGAAAGATTTAGAAAAGAGAAGTATGAAAATAAGAAGTATGCTGTGTCGTTGACTATGAAGATCACTGAAAATCCATGAAAG
Source organism: Tylochromis polylepis (assembly GCA_015107715.1). NCBI lineage: Eukaryota > Metazoa > Chordata > Actinopteri > Cichliformes > Cichlidae > Tylochromis > Tylochromis polylepis. The sequence continues at coordinate 3,288 of VVHJ01055626.1, forward strand.
GACAAAATTGTATGTCACCATTGGCTAGCATTCACCTGGAATAGCCTGAAAAGATGGGGTTTCTTCTTTTCCAGGTAAACACCCAGGCGCGTTTATCACCTTGAGGCATTTTTTCGGAGGTGTGAGCGAGTCACTGTGAGAGTGAGGTGTTGTGAATATGACAGTGTGTGTGTTTTTGTTTTTTTAAATGGGATTGACAACAGGAAACAGCTACATCCCATTTCCCTCCTCTCCTTAAACCTCCTGTGCTTTCTTCTTCCACATGACTGCAGCTTTCTGTTCGCTGTCTGTTATTTTTTTTTCCCTCAGTCTTTGTGGCCTTTCCTTCCTCTTCAGCTTCAGCTCCCTATTTCTTGTCTCCTTGTCTGCCTTTTTTAAAAAAAATTGGATTTAGAGTTTATAAAAATCTGACAGAAATATTTATTTTTCCTTTTCTACCTTTCTGACCATCCTTTACCATCAATCGTGTTCTTTTTGTGCTCTTGCCTGATTTCCTTCCTTCTTCCTTGGGATAGGACTGAGTAAAGCTTCTGTTAGGCTGTCAGGCAGCATTAGGGAAGGAAGGGAAAAGTGTTCCTGTGTGGCGTCCATCATGGGGTTGGTGTATCCATCTCCTGATACAGCTGAATAATTAATTAAGACAAATTAAAGATGCATGAAAATTTAGATCCTGAATCACAAGCGCCCTAATTTTGAGTGCATACTAACCAAGCTCAATAATGTCTATTCCTAGACTTTCTCAGATAGATATATGCTACTTTTCTGGAGGCTGAACTACTGCGATACTCAGTCGTTGTGTCCTCTGTTTATTAAACCGAATAATGAGAACAAAACGTCAGCTTCAGGTTTTCTAATGAGACATCTCATTAGGTACAGATCTAATTATTAAATCAAAGTAAATAGTACTTGAAGTCATTAAACATAATGAGATGCATCGTTTAGTGTATGATGATTTAATGATATAATCTGCAGAAGCAGTTTGCTTATTTACGTCATTATGACTTCAGGACTCCTCCATCCAACATTTACCGTATGGTTTTTGAAGAGGGTAATAATCACCAGCCTTAAGAACTACAATCATTCACTAAAAATGGTTAGTGTGGCTTTAGACTGTTCTGTGTAAGCCATATTATCTATGAAAGCTCATCTTAGATTGCACAAAGAGGAAACTACTCTTATCATTGGTTGTTATGCTATTGTTATGCTATTGTTTAGCCCTTCTTTTCCTTGAGGCAGAGCAATTTTATTCGTAAAGTGGACTTTATACAGAAAGACAATTAAGACCAGTTGTGTGCTATACGTCACACTATAATACACAAAATCTCTGTCAGTCCTAAATGATCCGGAGTTGAGCATCCAAACTTGACATACAGGTACATGTTAGGCCCCTGAAGATTCTTGTCGATATCAGATATTATGATGTAATTATGCTTCCTAGCAATGGGATAAAATTACCCCTTTTTAGTATTTATGCTCTCATAACGCCTTTATAATTTGTAAGGCAGGCAAACACCTGCGGTTGGACCAGAACCCTTGAGCAAGTCAGAGTCCTGTCAACAGGGTTTCAGAATTCGGTACCGTCATGTGGGTCGTGTACCCTTCAACTAGCATACAGAGTTGTTGGGGTGAAGGGAGAAAGACAGGACGAAGACATGCTGTGGAAGCATAATATTAAAATTTGGATTTAAATACATCTAAAGACTTAAAGTCCTCTGGAGACTGCTGAACAGTTTTTTATCTTCATGTTGGTTAAATCCAGATCCTGGCATCTGTCTGTATGTTCAGTTTGTCCCCGGTGATAAAATCACCTAAATGTGTTGTGCTGAATTTTCCCCTCTTTCCTTTTGCAAAACTACAGTTGGGAGTTAACAGTGTGGTGATGGTGAGATAAGACTGTTTACAACAAGACACACATACTCCATGTTTTCTGTGTACATAAACACAAAGATTTTTATCTTGAGCAGTGTAGCCGGTGTACAGTAGCAGGCCTCTTAATCACTTTACGCTGAACTTTATACAATTTGGTTAGTGAGCACTCGATAAAAATCATGCTACCTCATGTTGTGAGCAATTACTAAAGGACTCTAATCACAGTTGATCACATTTCATCGTGGAGAGAAGCTGTTTGACTCTGACATAATTTCCAGATTCACTGATTATTTACTCACTGATGTAAAGGCACATTTATTGGTGCCCTACAGTTTGCTACCTTGACTAATTTTGGAGTCGTATTTTTTTATAATCTTTGCCTGAAGATAAGAAAAGTTATCTGTGCCAGACTCAAAGCTATTTTTATCTCAGCTTGTCCCCATTTCAGGAAATTGTGCGTGTTGTTGCTGTTTTGGATTCTGCATTGTATGATGGTTTAGCAACAGTGGATGCTTGACATTAATTTGACGTGAAATAAGTGGCTTTGCTTGTTTCATGACCACAAATCCATTTAAACTGAAGCGACACGGACTATATGTCTCCATTCCATGTCTGCAGGAATCCTCTGAACTCTTAATGATTTTCTTTTGCTTCCTCAAGGTCAGATGGCTTATTAAGCTCTCCTGTCTGACATTGTTTAGACAGTAAACACTGGGCCGTTTATAAGGACGCAGTCAGAGACGAGTAAAGGATAAAGACTTACAGCTTTTGGAAGCTGTAGACATTTGCATTGATGGGCATTAAATATTACATTCACATATTTTTGTAGATTTGGAAATGATTAAAAGACGGATTTTTAGTTTGTATCAGGCAACAAGGGAAAACTTTTTAAAAGACCAAAGGACTGTGGCTCCTAAGCTGTGGAACTTGCTCTTGTCGGACTTGTGATGTGTTCAAACTTGCTTGTTGTTTAATTCCATCTATTGTGTCTTATTTTATTATGTGTCTTATTATTTTTCATCTAAAAAGCTAAAGCTTTGTCAGTGCTTCATACTCACCGTGTCTCTGCTGCCCACAATAAGTTACTATGTTTTATCATTTCAAGCAGATTGCAAGAGTCCGACCGTGTCTCTCTTAAGCTAATGCAGAGACACCGAGTCACGCTTACAGGATAAATCGATCAGATCAATCCTCTTCTTTCTGCTCTTCCAGAGAAATCTTGGCCACCGCTTTATCTTCTTCAAAACTCGGCTGCATGTATTGGCAAGGACCAGAAAGAGAGGCCACACTACACCAGTTCTAAGGTCTCTGCTGTTTTAAGGCTCCCAGTCACAGAAACATCGTTTAGTTATTGTGCTCCATGTTTATGGAGCAGCCTACCCGATGACCTGGTGGCTGCTGAGATTTTTAAAAGCAAACGCAAGACCTTCCTTTTTATTTTATTTTACTTTTCATTCATTTACTGATATATTTTCATTGCATTTTTTTTGTTTACCTGTTTATTCATCTTTTATTATCATCTCTATTCAGCTCTAAGTCAGTAGGATCAGCTTCTCTCTCATCTGACTTATGGTACATTTGAAAAGTCCAGAAAAATGACCTCCTTTCTCCTTTTCCGGATCACTTTCCAATCAGTATCACAGTGTGAAGGAAAGGTGAATCTGACTGCACTTTAAAAAAAAAATAGTGAAAAATATTACTTCATAACAAAGTTTGGAACATTAAATAAAAGGGAGCATAGAGCCTATGAAAGGAAAAAAAAAATATTATCAGTTTTTTTTCCTGCTCGAGAGAAGATCCAATGCCATCCATCCGTCCATCACTTCGCCAATTCAGGGTCAGGGGTAAAGTCAAAATGAATTTCATCATAACTAATACAAATTGAACTACAGTGAACCTTAATCAAGTTTAAACCAAGTTTGATGTAGGTAATTTAGGAACTGTGGGTTTAACTGCTTGCTGTCAAAAGTCAAAACATACCTGCAGGTTATGGCATGAAATGAAAAAACACATTTATAACTAACATTTAATTGGCAGTTATGTTATTGTTTTTATGAATAGTTTGAACTGCATTGCTATGAATGACCTCTTTTACTTGGAATAAAGGAAGCACTAGAGCACCTTTCCTTAGTATCTAGAGCAGCTCTTATTATGGCTGCCACACAGATACTTCTGGGTCACTTCGCTCTTAGAGACATTTAGGGTCAGTCAGCATCTGTTCATTGCTAGTTTTAGATAAATTTACACTTGATGAGAAGCTTTTGTTGCACTTGTAGCCGGCCAACAAGTTGTCATTGATTTCGGTAAGCTGTCTTCTCTTCTACCGGTCCCGACTCCCCTCACACATATGGTGCCAGCAGAGGAAGCTATTACAGAAACTAGTGCAACTATAATTGAATGCAAAATGCATCTGAGACTATTAAACTGCCCTGAAATTAAGACCAAGGCTGTCTGGGTCACACGCTGTCCCTTGAAATGACAGGAATTTGCCCTGCTGTGTTTGCAGTGCAAGTATCCAGCTGCTCTCTCACCCTCTACTCTCTGCTTTTGTGGTTGTATTGTTTATTTATCTCTGTCATCAACCCTTGGTGCCTGTTTTCAGAAAAGGGCAGTACAGCTGGTGGATGCATGAGAGAGGTTTTTAAAGGCAGAATCCGTAACTCGCATAAAGAAACTTGATGAATGTTTCTGCCATGAAGGAGGTTTAGCAGATCTGTAATTGACCCCACAGCCTTCTTAATATCCTGTTTTAAGAATCCTAGCTTCCAGCAAGAAGGAAAGGTTCATACTTCTTCCCCTTGTGCCCACAGGGAGGTCGCCCAGATTGACCAGTTCCTTCAGGAGACGGCAGCCCGTGAAGCCAATGCTAAGGTACGCTTGCAGCAGTTCATTGAGGAGCTTCTGGACCGAGCTGACCGGGCCGAAAAACAGCTGCAGATCATCAGCAGCTGTGGCACGACGCCGAACGGCAGCCTGGGACGCTGCAGCCTGCAGGCCTCGAAGAGCAATGGACGCCAGGTTAGGATCTTTGAATACACATTGCTGTAGGTTTACACTATGAAACATGTGATAGTTCCTGTCAAAATTTTAAAAAATATATAATGCATATAATATATTACATATTTTCTGCCATATGTAATGACCCCCTGCTCTACAAATTGGTTTTTAAATATTTAACTGCTCCTCACACTGATCAAGTTGGTTTATTTTCCTATGAACTTTTCTATGTAATTTTGTAGCACATTTTAACTGGCATAATATTTTAACTGGCAAAAGTAAGTAACATTCTTAGTTTTATTGCAAATAAGTAATGTTGCAATAATATTTAGATTTTTTTTAAAGACTCTTTAAACTGCAGGAAACTCCACTTCCAGCATTCTAGCAGTCATTAACAGAGCTGCTTGTTGCTGATGAAAAGTACATAAGCATAGATTGCATTGATTTATGCCTCTGTAATGCACCACTGCTCGAACCGGTAATAGACTTCAAGATGCCTGAGACAGCAAGTCTACTGTGTTTTACTGATCTGAAGGGTAGTCGCTGCCTGTTTTTCACATATGAGCAGCTGAAATTAAATAAGCTATAATTCTGGATTAGTGATGCACCAAACTCTGATATTTCTATTCGGTTTGCTTATTCAGAGCAGTTATTACCCCGTCTGTGAAAACATAAGAAATAAAACAAGGCAAACCTCTGCCAAGGCACGTCACTCTCTGGGCAGTATTTACTTTTAAGGGAATAGTACTGCATTATATTTTAATAGTACTGTAAACATTATGTAGGAGTAGATCATGGAAATAGGCATTGATTTGTAAATAACTGGACATGAACAACCTGAGCTTAGTATATCATATTACACTACATTATATTTCTAACTAACTAGGCAGCTCAGTCTCGTTCTCTTGGCAATACTCGCTTATAAATATCTAACAAAAAGGCAAATGTGAAAATTAAAAGTGAGATCAGAGGTCAAACATGACGTGATATTTGGATGCAAACTATATTTAGTCATATTTTGAGTCCCCATGTACCTGTGTCATCACCTAAATGTTAGCAGTACAAACAAAAGCGGTACAATATTAAGCATAATTTTAAAGATAAAAGATATTTTATGAAAGTTTGGCCCTTTTTGACCTTGAAGAAGAGGTCAGAGGTCCAAAGTAGTGTGATATTAAGAATCCTTATATATCATTCCTGTATGCCTATACAATAGTATAGTCAGAAGTAATGAAGCGACAGAATAAACACTCTTCAACCATCATATGATTTTGACGTTGCACGTTACACATAACAGATGTTAGGGAAATCTGTTTATCTCTCGTGTGTCTGAAACAAAAACAATATGGACCAATGTTTCGTATTTTTAAATCACCAAATAACATTGTTGGTCTTAAAAAGTCAGGCTCCAAATTAAATGAACAAAAATGAGTTCTTTATCACTCCTTCTGAAACAATTTAGCTAGTGCAAAATTCATGTGGCACAACAGATAAAACTTAGCCACTGACATTGATAAATGTCACCAGTTTGCTCGTATGTAAATATCGGTATACAGCATATCTTTGCAGTGCGTTACTGCATAAATTAAAAATGGAATCGGCTCCATAGGAAGTGTGTTTGTGTTTCAGCTCAGATTTTAGGCTTCTGGTTTGTTAGTGGAACATGAGAGTGTGAAAGTGTGTATGAAAGTGCATTGTGAACATTTGTTTGATGCCTTTTTATGTTTTTATTTAAGGTTATATTGTTTGGATATAAAATGAGTCCTAATATCTTTTGTACAACAGATTATGTTTTCTATACATTAGATTCTGTTAATATCCACACACTTTATATATGCAAGTACATTTTATTAATATAGCACATTTATAACCAAAGCGCTTTAAACTAAAATAAAATCGGATAAACAAATTCCTTTCTCCAAAGATATGTGGGCAAGCCTAGCTATATATATTGAACTGATAATGTACAAACCATTTTATTTTATACTGTACCAATGTGATGTTCCTTCATCAAGGCATTATTACAGTAGGACACATGTTGTTCCCCGTTTTTAGCATTCAGCATCAAAGCTGTGGGAAGAGTGAAACTGTGCAGCTCGGTACATCCTGATCAGAAAGTGTGCTCCCATGAAAAAGAAAACTGGAATGCAGCTCTTTATCTCCAGGCTCGGTGCTTGAACCATGCCTCTTTGTGCCTTTTGTTTTGCTGTATTACACAATGATTTAAAAAAGCTATAAAAGCACACAGAGTCTGTTCTTAATGTCACTTATTCAAATTACTGTACAACACTTATATAAAAAAAAAGAGGTCACCTGTTCACAATGCACTAATGTGTATGCTGCCATGGAAACAGTTCTTGCTCTCACTCAAGATTTCAGCATGATTTTTAATCAGATGTGATGTGGTGCAGAGCTGCCTGAGAGAAATCACGTCCTAAGATTACCGTCTCTGAGTGCACAGATGATGTTGGCGTCCTCGATTTATTGCTTTACAGGCAGGTGACCAATTACAGACAAATCTCCAAAATAAAGTGTTTTACTAAGGAGTTGGGCCACTGTGGCCACATGTTTTCCAAATGATATTCTATCATTGGATGTTATCTGACCAATAAGTCCAAATTCTCCAGTAGCGCTTCACTTGGGTTGAGATCTAGCCGTAGCATATGATTCACCTCATTTTCATCCTCAAACCATCGAGTGAACCTTTCAGGGCATCAGGGCAGACAAGGTGATGATTCAGAAGAATGAATGTATTGATTCAGAGTGATCCTTCTTTCTAAGGTAAGGGCCTTTAAAGTGTGGCTCTTGGTAACATTTTACCAAGAGCATGATGAGGATAACAATGCACTAATGCACATTTCATTCATTCGTAGTTCATGTCAGACTCTGACAAAACAGCAGAAAACAAGTGTTTCTCTTCAACTTCTTCTGCTGTAGTCATTATAGCTCACAAACCTTTCTAACACTGACAAATCCAGCAGGCATCAAGGAACACAACAGTCTCAGAAGAGGTTAAAAAAACATCAACACCATAAACCACTATCAGCTTAACAGACAAAAAGCCTGCTACAGTCACACTGTAGGGAAAGCACTGATTGGAGAGTGTGCCATAACCACAATTATTGCAATAGTTGCAATGAACGTGCAATCTTGTTGCTTCAAAGACAGGGACCAGCAGTACTCGCAGTCAGTTTCCATTTTCAAAGTGACTTTTTTTGCATAAAGACGGCATCAAGAGCCAGTCTGCTATCAGTTTGCGATTGAATGAGGTCAAGTTGGCATTGGCATTGAGTCTGTGTGTGGTTAATGTGCGACTGTCATAAAATGGTAAAAATTGCACGTCTGCTGTCATCCGTTGCAAATCTGTTGCAACAGATGACAGCAAGATGCACAGAAATTCACATTAACTGCTTATATTTAGAGCTCAGCCAGAGCCTCATAGACTTGAAACCAAAATTCAGAAATTCCTGCTCAGATAGTGACATACACTCAACAAAAATATAAACGCAACACCTTTGTTTCTGTTCCGATTTTCCATGAGATGGACTTAAAGATCTAAAATTCATTCCAGATACACAATATTACCATTTCTCTCAAACATTGTTCACAAATCAGTCTAAATGTGTGATAGTGAGCACTTCTGCTTTGCTAAGATAATCCATCCCACCTCACCGGTGTGCCACATCAAGATGCTGATCTGACATCATGAGTAGTGCACCGGTGTACCTTATACTGCCCACAATAAAAGGCCACCCTGGAATGTGCAGTTTTGTCTCACAGCAAAATGCCACAGATGCCACAAGCATTGAGGGAGCGTGCAA
>VVHJ01055628.1:0-11326 GCA_015107715.1 Tylochromis polylepis
TATTATTGTACGATCTACTTTACAAATATTAAGCGCCTTGAGGCGACTATTGTTGTGATTTGGCCCTATATAAATAAAATTGAATTGAATTGAATTGAATTGAATTGAATTGTGATTGCAACCATTCCCCAACTCTCTGTGAATGGTACTCATGGCCATTGATCAGTGGTCTTTGATCAATGGGCTTTGATCAGTAGGTGTTGATCAATGGTCATGAGATTTTGCCCATTGTTCTCCAGTGGGCTGATTTCAGTCATTATGCAAATCTGCTGTTTATAAGGTTGGGGGAACCTGCAGTCAGCTGAGACTGAAGATAACAAAGTTGAAGTTCATCAGTTTTTTATTGGGTGTGACCAGAAGGGACAGAGGCAAAATTGAGCTGATTTGGACATGTGCAGAGGAGGATAGTGAGTTTAGTGTGCAAAGGATGTTGAATATGAAACTGACAGGCAGGAGGGAAAAAGGAAGACCACAGAGAAGATTCATGGATGTTGTGAAGGAGGACATGCTGAGGGCTGGTGTGACAGAAGAGGATCCAAGGGTGAGATGGAGGCAGATTATCAACTGTGGTAATTCCTAAAGGGAACAGTTGAAAGAAGAAGAAGTTGGGTACTAAACTGCCGTACCTAATAGACATGTCAGACATTTAAAACAGTTGCCTTATAAAGTGAAAGAGGAACAAGGCACCTCCAAACTGTGAATGAGCCATATATCAAGCAAGCCTGGCAAAACATTTTTCCTTCAAAATTACAGCAATTTGTCTTCCCAGTTACCAAATGGTAGTATTCTTGAAATAAGAGGCCATGTAATACAGTAGTAAGAAAGAAAAAAACAAAAACAAAAAAACTGCAGCATGATTTGAGATCCACAATTTGCTTCAGTACTAAAATGATCATTACAGCCTGACTTTTCACTGTAATATGAAAAGAGATTTGAATTACAACATACAAGATTGTTTGTGATTTTCAATTCAACCCATTAAATTACAGTAGCTTGTGCATTAAGTCTGGATTTCAAACCAAATGTATTTTGTTGTCATCCTCTGACTCCACCCCACACTGTGTAAACAGCACATCCACTCTTTCCTTTTCCTTTTATCCAATTAAACTGCCCCATAACCCCAACTTGACAATTCTCAAGTGTCAGTGTAAGGAAGAATATGAGTTCTTATTCTTGTTTTCTCTTTGAGCTGCATTATAATGGTCTGCACATCATGAAATATTAGAAATACCCAATACATTAGTGGGGTTAGGTTAATTGGTGAACATAAATTTGGATGGATGGTACATTTAGAGGCCTATGGTATATGAAGTAAAATAGTACTTGGTGGTACCAATGATCATCATCTTTGACACTAATCAAAAATGTATGAAATCACAAATGCAACATTTGGAAATGTAAGCCTGCTGGTGGTGTTAGAGGAAAAAAAATGCTTTCACACTAGTCATCCATGTAGTTTAGTTGTTTACAAGGATGAAATTGACAAAATATAAGCCTGGAATAATTTAAATCCCAAGATGGTAATGATTTTGTTTTATTCATAAAGCAGAAAAGCAGAGATGCGAGCACCAATAAATAGTCTGATTAAAAAAACACACACACACACACACACATGCGCACGCACGGTGGAGTAACGGTGAAGGCTGAAATGAAAGTTAGGCACATGAGGCAAGCTGAGCTTACTAAAAGAGTAAACTAAAAATACACTGCAGGTGCTTCTCTACATTCAGCACAACAATAAAATAAAATAAAAGACAGTTCACCTGTGCTGAATACATGAATACAAATTCAGAAGAAATGCATGAGCTCTCATTCTGCTTACTGAGCACAACAGACATAGAAAAACCAGTGTTTTACTGCATGAGAGTAAGAAACAGGCCTTGTTTGAAAGGAAGAGCAGTGGATTATAAACTTTTTAGACGCCAGTAAGCTTTCTGGGGTTTAGGCTAACCCAGTGCTACAAATATTACAGCTACAAGCATGTATTTGTTTTACATAACAGTCACATAGGTGGCTATGACTGGCAGATATAAAAATGCCTTACCTGAGCTCCTTTCAATTTGTAAAGAAACAGCCTTGAGATCAGAGTCTTGGTTCAAGTGTTCAATGCATACATTAGTATTGTTTTGTGGTGGTGGTGAAAAATACCTCCCGCTTTATAGCCATTTCCTAGAAGTACATGTTTATCTTTAATAACCGTCTTTTTTACAACCTTGAACACAAAGTTTGAAAATATGCAAGTGTTATCAGGATGACTAGTTTCTAGGAAGCTAAGTCAGACTTCTACGTGCAGTGCTGTTTGCTTGCACACTGGGCTTTCCGTTTCACACGGTTCCTTCGTGCCCATCGACTGTCCCCTAGGTGTTTAAAGTAAGGGCAAAGCTTCACAAACTTCACAGCATATCTGCTTAGTGTAACTCTGCCTTTTATAATCTCCACCATCTAGTAATGCCATGGAAAAACATTTCGGTAAGAAGAGATTATTTAAAAGAACTGAACAAAATTTATTATAATAAATTATTTGGCAACTAGACGCTGATGAAGCAACACAGAGAATCCCAACAACGGTAGGAAGTAAAACATGGGATGGTGGTGATGAAATGGGTTGAAAACTCTAAGCAAATGCAAAGTGACAGAACAGCACAGAGAACAGAGACCAACTGGCTCTCAGAAGATAGGCAAGAAAACTAGTTGACCAGAGTGATGAATTAAACAATGTGGGAAAGTAAAAGTGATGAAATGGAATAGGGGCAGGTGAGTGAAAGCAAATCTTCCTTATTAAATTTCTGCAAAAGTTGTTATATTAATCCTGCATGTCTGTTACGCCTTTTCCCAACCTTTATCTACTCATCACATAGTACTCATCCTTTTGTCAGTGGTTTGCCTCCCTCTGACACTAACCAATAATACTCGCTATTGTTGACAGATTTTCCAAACATGCTAAGACTACATGCCAAGCAAATCAAAATTCTGGGGCTGTACTTTGGTGATTAACTGTAACCAGCCTTTCCCACCTTCCATGAGCCAACGTTGTCATAACTCACTGTCCAGCTCAGCCACTTGTGTCTTTTTTTAATGCTTTCTTGGCTGCCAAATGCCTCTGTTTCCTGTTGAGGAGCTGGGAATTGCAGCAAAAGTCCACATCCACTGTTGTCGTGCAGTATGGAAGGATGCTTGTGTTTTTTATTTTTTGCTTTACTTGAATAAACTTTCAGACTGCTGATTGGATAAGATTTGATATGTTTTCTATGTTTTATTGTAATTCAGATATGGCTTTATGAGATTTGCAATTTATTCCATTCATTTAATTCGTATTTTACACAGCTTCACAAGATTTTATTTGAAATTCAGTTTGTAATTTAAGTGTGGTTAAAGTTTTTTAATTTATTTAAAAAAAAAAAACTTAGCCATTTTGAGTCTCTTGTGGTTAGATCAACCTCGGTACCACTCTGCTGTTCTCTGCCTGCTTGCCTGCATCCCCTGCTCAGCTTGCTCTGATTGTCCCCAACCCCCCTTCAGTTTAAATGATCCACTTCAAACATAAATGCCATCCTTCACTCTTCTACTTGATGATTCTCAGTAAAACCAGGAAATCTAATCTGACTTTTTGGTGCTGAAAAGGAAATGGGGAATTGTAATGTAAAGAATATTTTTTAAACTAAAATGAACACAACACAATCAGCTACCAAGAAACTAGTATACTTTAATGCAACACTGGTGTCCACATTGAAATATCCCTGAAAGTGTGGATGGATTTCATTGATGGATGCAATTTTCTTTCTGTAGACCTTTGTGGTTTCCAGACAATGTATTCTTATCACTTGATGACTTTTTCTCTGGCATTACCCTGACCTGCTTACACGTGGCTCTTATTGAATTAGCTTTAAATGAACTGAACTGAAATTTGGGAATTACACTTCAGAGCAACCACGTTTTTTGGTCCTTATTCGTTTCATCCAACACCATTTTTGGTTTCACTGGTAAGCTTAGTGTCCTCAGGGAACACCAGTCAGTACTTTTGTTATTTTTGTAGACTGACACAAACAGAATTCATACTATTAACACATTCTTAGACTAGCTTTACTTAAAAGCTTCACTGTGAACAGGGTATGCATCAGACACTGGTTGCCTGTTGTGTCTTGTCTTCTTTGTCTTATTTGACATGTCTTCTTTTAAAAACTTGAAGCTTTTTTTCTTTATTCCAACAAAGGGGTGTTGGCATTACAAACTTCCTACAACAAAGTTTGCAGGAAGTAGCACAGCGAGCGTTTGCTAGTTTTAAAGATCAAGGAACTATCTGAATTTCTGTTGTGTTCATTAATTTTTTAAAAATTACATGGGCTGGAAAACTGAGTAGAGTTGATAAGGCAGCTCATAAAATGAATGAAACCTGAAAACATTGCATCTTGATTAACTGTATCTAAATTCTCATCAAGTCTCATCGAGGCCATTTACATTACACTTTCAAATTTAATTGCTTTTGAACTTTTCTCCCCTTCATCACACGGTCGGTGTAGATTTTTCAGCTGTACATCCTTTCATGCTCATCCTGTGGTCTATTGTACTAAGATCTGGTGACTTTTGAGGGCATTTCATTCATTGTCATGGTTAGGAAACCAGTTTGAGATGATTTGAGATTTGTGACATGGAGCATTATCCTGCTGACAGCGGAATATGGGTAGAAACTGGGTTGAGACTCATCAGACTGGGCAATGTTTTTCAGTCTTCTTCTTCTGCTGTTGCAGCTCATCTGCTTCAAGGTTTAATGAGTTGTGCATTCATTTGATGCTCATTTGCATAATTTTGTCGTTATGAGTGGTTATTTGAGTTACTGATGCCTTCCTGTCAGCCCCAAGCAGTCTGTCCACTCTCCTCTGAGCTTTGGCCTAGAGACTATTGTCTGGGAAAATCCCAGTAAATCAGCAGTTTCTGAAATATTCACACCAGTCAGATGGTACAAACATCCATGCCATGTTCAAAGTCACTTAAATTGCTTTCTTCCTCATTCTGATTCTCAGTTTGAACTTCAGCAGGTCATCTTGACAATGTTTATATGCCTAAATACATTAAACTGCTGCAGTGTGATTGGCTGATAAGATAATGAGTAGTTCAGTAGAACCGGTGTATCTAACAAGTGAATGTACATGCAAGTGAAGCCTAAAGATAAAAATCATTCACTGAGCACAGCAACTTATATTGTTCAACTGAAGGCACAGGAGACAAGTTCATTTTAGAAAATTAGATTTTGATGCACAGCGTGCTGTAAACAAGAGATGCAAAAATAGATACTCTGAGTCTTCAGGCATGGCACAAAACATGAGTTACAGGTGTGTGACTAGAAAAAAGGAAGGGCTACAGAAATGATCATACAGGAGATCAAAGAGAAGGAGATCAAAATGCAACCAGTGTAATCTTTCTTCATGTTTTCAACAAAAATGATAATGCTCATATTAGTCCTTATATGTGATGTTTTTCCTCCGCCGGCGCAACTGCATGTGCACGTCAACAGAAAATGACTACTGTTGGTTAAGAGGTCAGCATAAAAACACAGATGGGCAGAGATGGACAAGACAAATTTCTACCAAGGTAAAAAGAATCAGCTGAAGTAGAGAAGACATAAAATTTCATGTTTAGTCTAGACAATCTTGGGCCCTTATGAGGAGATGATAAAATACAGACTGATTTTTAAGTTATCTTTCAAGGTTCAGTAGAAACACACAACTTTCCCCATTCAAACCAGACAGGGATTAAACAAATAATGATTAATTTCTAATCGTTAGAAAACGTGGCACCTCCTTTATGCATTGCTGACTTGATTTTTGACTGACTTGTTGATAATTTATGTAAAAATAACTATGAGCTCTCCTGATGACTGTACACACCAGATCATGATTTTGATGTCTATCTACAGTGCTGTGAAAAAGTATTTAGCCTCTTCCTGAGTTTGTCTTCTTTTTTCTTTTTGGCATATTTGTAAAAAAAGTAATCGCCCCCTAAATGTCATAACTGGTTGTGCCACCCTTGGTAGGAGTAAAGTGTGTGTGATAAGTGGCAATAAGTCTAATTTGGCTTTGGAGGAATTTTATCCCACAGACAGAAAAACAAATGAGGAAGGGGGAAAATATTTGCTCACAGTACTGCATAAAGTCAGCACATGCAATAAAATACTGCATAGTTTGCAAATCAGCCAAAAAATAAAAAATTTAATCTACGAATCTACAGCTGGGACTCTTTATATTTGACGTACATTATCCCAAGACATCGATTTAGAAAGACTGTTTACCTTTTGCAGTTTGAAAAAGATCAGTTCCTTCTGCAGTCCTTATTAAGTTCTATCCTTGTCACTGTTAACTTTACTCGTTAGTCTTGTTAGTGGAAAACTGCAGACAGGAACTGCTGCATCTTTGACATGTGTCACCCACCGTGTCTTTTTAACTAATGAGCTTAATAATCTTGCTGTCACCAGGAATTTTATATTTGATTATTCTGCAAGACCTCATGTTAATTTTTTTTTTTTAGAAATAAGATTTCTGATTCGATTTTTGAGTTAATGCCCTAGTTTGATGTACACCCTTGTTCAACTATTTCAAGGACAGACTTACATAAAAAAGATGTCTCAACAAGTATTGGAGGCCTGTGATGATGAATTCTATTACCTTCTGAGAGGGCTATATCGTTTTTGTTAAGTTCCATCCACCCACCAACAGGAGATTAACCCATAGAACTACATCTCTATCTGACCGAAAGCAAACACAAAACCTATAAATTAGACAACAGTGATGTGTCGCATTGTGCTGAGAGATTTGTTGCAGTAGTGGACATTTTATTTGGGATTACATTTTTGTAATAGTCATTTCAAAATATTCACAATTACAGTTGGCTGGTTTTGTTTATAGATACCTCTACAACGTTATGACAAGATGATGATGAATTAAAAAAAAAAAATTCTTTCCAAGAGTGAAAATTAAGAAGGGAGGAGGAAAAAAAAGCTGTGAAATGTGGTGTCCTTCAGTTCAATTTTGAACTACTTTTACATCCATGCTGTACAGCTTTCTCCTTCTATTCCACTATATCATACATTTCAAATATCATACATTTTTCTCCACTGCATTTGTCTGACTTATTATTGCAGATTATTCTAACAATCTAATAGTATTCCTTTAGGATTCTTTTAAACTGTATGCAAATCTGAATTAGCTGGAAATACATTGTTACTGTTATGACCTGCCTCGTAAGACCCGACAAAAGGAATTACACCATTATAAAATGAAATGTCCATAAGGCGACAAAAGAAGAATATTAATAGAACATAAACATTTTCAGTGCATTGCATGAATGTTATTGGTGCAGGAAAACAACGTGAAGGAGCAATAAAAAAATAGCTGCAAGCATTTAATGACACAACAGCTTAGCAGGAGAGCAAGATAGCCAAGTCAAGACATGGGACCCAGTTTTTCTGGTTGGCACTAACTATCCATGCCCTACTCTGCTCACGATGTAGTGTGTAGCAAATTTATTAAAGCATCACAGGTTTATGTTTAAGTTACCATTATTGGGAATTACCTTTTTTTAAAAAAAAATCAATTAATACATTAATTTTTAATGTTTCTATAATTGTTACTGCAACTGTATGTTCAAGCTGTGCCAAATTAGAGTTATTTACATGCATTTTTACTGGCATTCCTGAACATAAAAAATAGTTTTAGTGGTTGAATGTTATGCTTGATTAATTTCTGACTTCTCACAGAAGTTCAGTGTTCCGGCTCAAGTTCTGGTATAAAAAAGTAAATTCATTTTCTTTTTTGCCAGATAAATAACAATAGTTTTCAGTTTTAAACAGTTCTCGTGAATGCTTTCTAAAATATTGGTGTTCTCTTGCTTTTATGATAGGTGGTCTAAAAAAATTTATTAAGCACTTTGGCTTAATCTGGTTAACAGTTTAAGCAGTAAAATGCAACTTACACTAAAGCAACAGTAATAGGAACCAAAAATAAATCATTCATCATAACATAACATAGACAGGCATCATATTCTGTTAAAACTGATAGTAACATTCCTGAAAGAGCCCTGCTTTAATTATGTGAGGAGACACAAATGCATTTGAGGTTTGCATTAGGAAGGGCATAAAAATAATCTGCCAAATCAAATATGGAGCAAACTCCTGTGGTGCCCCTTGTGGAGGGAGCTGCCAAAGGCAGCTTGTTCCTCTTATTTTGAATTTGATGCCATCACCATGTTTGAAAAGGATAGAGGCATGGTCAAGAAAGGCCTTGAAACATTGTGTGTGATGGAGCATCTCATAATGAATTAGGTTTTTAACATGAAGATGAACACACACATCTGGAAGATGTGTGCAGATGTTTCTGCATTTTAACAGTAATATCAATCTAAAATTGCAAATGATCTTCTCATCTACAACACATAATATCATTGAAAGCTCCAGAGAATCAGTGTGTCTGTATGCATTGGTGCAGGCCATTTTTGCTGTCAACTGGTGACCACCTACGCTATACTTGCTGGTAAATACTGCTAGGATATAAGTGGTAATATAATCAAATACTGTCAATATGAAAAATTGCCATTGTGTATAAAAAGCAGGGTTTTTTCAGTATTTTGAATGAGTCTTTTGCCTTGTATTGTAAATAAATGAGAATCGCTTGATCAAGGTTCACGTCTGCTTTATGTGAAAACATCCTACACTGTCTGTATTCTTTCCTAGTCTATTTTGTGTAACTCAATCTTGAAAAGGACATCAAACAGCACTTTGACCCTGCTTCTGGTTCACGTGGTTGTCCAGAAAGAAGCTTAGACATATTTTCAACTGCCTTTGTTGAAATACTGCCCCATGTAACCTGGTGAGAATAAAAGGTTGCTGTATTCCTCCTAAAGTTCTTGCAGCGGTATGAATCACTAATGTTTCTGAATAGCCCCACACATTGTCTGTGTTCAGTGACGCATATCCAAATACATTTTGCACTGACAGTTGAGATATGGATTGGGTTATATCACATTTCTTCAACTGTTTATTGAAAAGTGAGGCTGCAAAATGACTACTCTATTAATGGATCATTCTCAAGACCTGTCAATATACTCATCTACAAACAACAAGAGGAAGAAATAATGAGCATTCTGCACATTGTGTATTTCTTGAGGTTCACTCTACAGACCAGCCCACTTGATGTGGAAAAAGTAGATTTCAAGGTAAAAGAGGTGTCATATATTCATGCTGTCAACAGACTGTGAATTGAAAGAAGGCTGCTAATTATTTATGGCTACGCAAGATGTTCAGCACCAATAGACCGCACTGGCTCAGAATGAGTTTTATTTTATAAGAAATAAAACAAAAATTAAACATTTCAGGAGGGACTGATTGCTGAAAACTCTCATATCTGTCTAATATTGGCAATAAGCAGTGCCCATGGGATGTTTCTCTAGCTACTGTAAGCTAAGCTGATGCTGGTCTTATTGGATGCAACAGATTTGCCTGAAGCAGAGAACTGTGCAATAGAATGTCTAATAAACTATTAATAGAGAAATGAAAGCTAATTTAACTTAAAGAAATGCAAGTGGTTTGTCTTTCACGTTTGATCTTTTATGTAAATGTCATATACAGTAACAAGTTGGTATTGTTCTATTTGTAAAACTAAGAGTTTTAGTAATAGTCCTGCAGTGTTCACAGATTTACTCAGGTCATGTGACCCTTGCCTTGCAGCTCTGTCAAAGTTCTTTATTTACCAGTATTGAGAAGGTTGTATACATTCCAATCTGGACCTACAGTCGATAGTTTTTTGCTAGAACAATACAGTAAGACCACATTAAAACAGCTGTCAAAGATAGGAAAGTAAACTAAATTTTGTGGTAAAAACAAAACCATGCTTTTTTTTTTTCTTACCTCAACTTTGTTTTGAAATTTTCATAAATCACTGCAGAATAGCACAAGTACATTTGATCTGCTTTGCATATGAAAATGGTATGTGAATGAAGTGGCTCAGTCTGGCAGTGCTCAGGACACCTTTGTTTAGTTCAGGTTTCTTGGCAACAAAAACAACAGATAGCATTGCAGACCACAGGCTGTAAGCTGGTGCCTGTTTCCAGAGGTAGGGTGCTTCTTCTGAGAAATTTCTGGCTAAATTTGTAATTATTTTCATGGTATAGTTTGAGTTCTCTCTGTCTTAGTTCTTGATTTTTATTTTCATTATTTTTTTTTTAGCATGTGTGCTCATAATCTTTCTATCAAAATAGTTTTGAATATTGGGGTTTTGACATTCTGTCACCTTATTTCAAATGAGGACTTTACTCAACAACTTTTCCTACATTCATACAGACTGAGACAAAGCTTTCAGGCCAGACATGTCGAGAGCACACAGCCCAGAATCAAGGGGGATGACAGCTGAAGGAAAATTCGCTCAGATTAACCTTTTCCCATTCACTCCTGAATTTACCAAGACGCTTACAAAAAGCAGTCCATGTTTTGGTGCCTTGAGTCACCACTCATTCTTCTCCCGGCACAACCCTCATCCACACAGGATGAGGCATATTCAAGGTGAGCAAACCTTTGGGCAAGCGGAAGATATTCATTAATTTTATTAAGTGTGCCTATGCAATAGCACACTTACTACTATTCGTCAGATTTGTTTAATGTTTTATTTTCAAATAAACCCTAAGATATGGTCTTTATTTGTGTGTTTTAGGTGCTAAAAATAAGAAGCATTTTTAAGAACTAAAGACAAGACAGTACTCTAGTTCCCATCTTGGTTAAAATGATCTTTCTGTAATACACAAAAAATCTCAACTAAATTTGGGCCAGATGCAGGTCAGGTTCTTGAGGGTTCTTATCTATCTATGTCACATATTATGGCCTCTTTATGTTGTTGCCTAGCAATCACCAGCCAACAGACTAAATTACAGGTGTTTTACTACACTCAACAAAAATATAAACGCAACACCTTTGTTTCTGCTCCGATTTTCCATGAGATGGACTTAAAGATCTAAAATTCATTCCAGATACACAATATTACCATTTCTCTCAAACATTGTTCACAAATCAGTCTAAATGTGTGATAGTGAGCACTTCTGCTTTGCTAAGATAATCCATCCCACCTCACAGGTGTGCCACATCAAGATGCTGATCTGACATCATGAGTAGTGCACCGGTGTACCTTATACTGCCCACAATAAAAGGCCACCCTGGAATGTGCAGTTTTGTCTCACAGCAAAATGCCACAGATGCCACAAGCATTGAGGGAGCGTGCAATTGGCATGCTGACAGCAGGAATGTCAACCAGATCTGTTGCTCGTGCATTGAATGTTCATTTCTCAACCATAA
>VVHJ01055629.1:0-12004 GCA_015107715.1 Tylochromis polylepis
AAGGATGAAGTCAGGAAAAAGTCACATTGGATGTTGTGTTAAAAATAGGCTTTAGTGCCCACCCTGTAGCTGAAGTGACTGTATGGATCTTCTCTACCGCCAAGTTGAACATGTTTGTAAAGTATACATGTATCATAGGAGTTGGGATAGGCGTGGATACAAAATGCAACTTTACTTATTTAAATGTCAGAAATGTTCTCATTTCATGAGAGCGTAGACAGAAAGGCTGAGGGATCATTACTAGTAAATTAAAATGCAAGCAGGACTTCACAAGGATTTCCATCATTGTCTGCATCTTTTTGTTATTTGAGAGCTCATATCGCTGATTGATCTTAGCGTGTATGGGGAAGATGAGACGTGTGTTTGGTGAATCTGAGCTGCCTTGCAATGCTATTTGTGTCCCTGACCTTGCAGAGTCAGTTTCTCTGTTTAGTCAGAGCTCTAAGGTGGGCCACCAGCCTTCAGAGCTTCTTTATTTGTTATTCCTCACATATACATCAAATACAGTATCCTTTTCTTTGTGAAGATCAGATCCTTGCTTTAATCTCCTCCCATCCTTTTCCTCTTTCCTGCAACCTATAAGTACAAAAGTAGTTTGGCTCTCTTTGCTGTTACACATGATGTTATTTTATGACTAAACACTTATTTTTTCCCTCATGAGAAGAACATTGATTTTTATTACTTAGTAGAAATGTATGTAGCCATGAAACATATCAGAACTGCAGATTTGGAGTGCTGTGTTACAAAATACTGCTGGGTGGACTTTCAGTCCCGCTCCACAGATGCCAGCTCAGTCCTGTGATATCCAGAACAGGTTTTTGCTTTATATACTGAAGTTAATGCCATTTAGATGGACCTGGTGATTCGTTCATCCCCTACAGAAAGCATATAAAGGCTGTAATAGCACTGTAGAAATTGTCATAGATAGCAAGGCAAAAAAACAGAGAGCTACATGCATTTTGCATTAATCAAAGGGTCAATAATTGCTGGCAGCTGTTTAGCCTTAGGCAGTAATCCCACACTACATATCAAGGACAACAGTAGGACATCTGACTGGACTGTAGCCACTACCAATATGCATCTATCAACATACTGTTGTATCCACGCTATTATTGATTGTGGCTCTACTTAATCAAACTGTGTTAAAAGTATTATGACTCAATATTGTTAACTTCAAAGCTCGAGTGAATACTATACACAGTGCTGTCAAAAATTAGTTTTGATTTCTTTTGTCACTTTTACATGTTTCAGATGATCAAATTTTAACATTAGACAAAGATAACCAGAAAAAATACTAAATGCAATTTTTAATCGATGATTTTTTTTAATTAAGAGAAAGAAGATATCCAAACCTACCTCGCTCTGTGTGTGCTCTAAACCTAATGACTGGTTGCATCACCCTTGACAGCAAGAACTGCAGTCGAGCATTTGCGATAACTGAGTGTTTCACATCCCTGTGGAGGAATTTTGTTCCACTCTTATTTGCAGAATAGTTTTAATTCGGTCACACTGGTGGGTTTTCAAACATGAATGGCCTGTTTAAGGTCATGCCTTTATCGGATTTAAGTCTGGACTTTGATTAGGCCTCTCTTATATAAGTTCATTATATACAAGTTCATTTACCATTAATTCTTAATGTCTGAAGTGAGTTTGCACTGTCCATGGTTCGTGTACAGTGGGTCCATAATGTAGTGGTTTACAAATTCGATTAACACATGAAAGGTCGCTGGTAGACCAGTGGGAGACACAAATCCCTTTGGGGTTGCATCAGGAAGGGCGTCTGGCATAGAAATCTGCCAGGTCAAATATGCAGAGATACCCACTGTGGCGACCAGCAGGGAGTATCCGAAAGTAGCAGGTTGTTACCGGTTTGGCTGAGGACATAGCAAGGGGCACAACTTGGATTGATTGGGTTTTCAGATAAATTTGTCACCTTTTTGGGCTGCACGTGAGTGGGAAAAGTGGGAAAGTTTCAGTCTTAAAAATACGCCAAATACCATGAAGATAACAAATGTCTCTGAATCAGCAATGGCAACGAAAACAGTGCAGGGAAAACTTGTAAACCTCTGTAGAACTTTACTAAAGCCAACAGTGCACCCTTTTATGGTGTGCAAGTTTGCAAACAAACCCATCATAAATGTCACAATGTATTTACAAAGTTGGACTGAACTACTAGAAAAAAGCCCTCTATTGGTCCAAAGCCACAGAATTGTTTGTACTTCCTTAAATTGGGGTCTCAAGTCTATGTACTAAGCATAGCTGAGATAGCTGTGACCTCACACCCTGTTAGGCAGCGTTCTCATTGATTATGATTGGCTGAACCAATAATTGTAGCAAGTGACATAAGATCCAGTATCGCTAAAAATTCATTAAGGGAGAACTATGCTTGATTAAAGGAAACTGATTGTACTCAGATGTATGGTTTAAAAGTTAAAGGCACCAAAATGGACCCCTTTTTAAACCCTTTAGTGGTTCTGCACTGCTGGCAAGGCAGACACCATTGTTTAACAGGTTCTTGCTTTCCATATGCTCCACCTCTCTTCCTACACTCATAAAAGCATCCTATCAACTTTTGCATAATTCTGCTAACAGACAAAAAGAAAAACCAGATAGCAGTAGTGAAAACAGAGGTACAGGTAGTGAATCAGTGCATCTATACTGAGATTGGAGGAAATATGAAAGCATGCACACATGTATGTAGATATATGCATGGGTGTGCCAGTGGATGCTTATACTTGTACATGTGTGCATGCATTCATAAACTTGCAGGTCTCGTGTTGTTGAGCACGCACTTGGTTTGAGTGTGCATACTTCTGTAACCTACTAATTGCAAATCACTAGGGTAGTCAAAGCCCTGGCATTAATGTATGGTGGATTATATTATTGACATGTAGGGATTATAGTGCTGACTGTGGGTCAAATGCAGGACGTGTTGACCTGCTAGTGTTTGTGGAGATCCAGGTTACTGTCTCTCAACAACAGTTCAGAACCTGAGGTCTGATCTTCTAGTGGAGAATTTTGATGTTATTTAATGACTGTTCAAAACTGCTTAGAGTTGTTGGTATGCTAGCTTTATTTAGAAATTGTCCTGCCTTTGTTGTATGTCTGTTTGAAAAACATTGTCCTTCACGCAGTGCAGAAATTAGTAAGAACAATTTGAGGGAGGAAAAAGAGACTGCAGACTATCTTTAGGAAATACCACTCCCCATTACTCTGGCATTAGGCAGCTGTTGGATCATAACCAAAACAAAGCCTTTAGACTTTCTGTAGCTGACTTGTTGGCTGCAAATGCACAGGACTCCCCAGCGAGTCCCAAGGGCTCAGCAGATACCATTCTGCGTGCTCTAGCCATAAATCCTCTTTGCATGGCTGGTGATCAAGCCGTGATGTAAAGGAGCTTAGTAGCAATAGACAGACAGCCAGGAAGCTGCTTCCCTGTTGGCCGGGGGTCAGGTGATCACACAAAAACACTGACAGGAGAGAGAGGGAGAGAGACGGCAAGGTAAAGGTGGGAAAACAAATAAGAATTGGCACAGAGAGTTGTGTGAATGGTGACAGCTAAGAGGGTTTGTGGAGCAACGTTTCAAAAGTTCGATTGATAAGCTGAGTGCCTACCTGGGCCTGCTGTAGCTCTACTTGGAGACGAGTTTTCTGTCTTGTGTGTTGGACAGTTTGTTGGAAGCAGACAGTGCGTGTATGGGTGTTTGCTGACAGCAGGGTGGCTGTGTACCTTCTTCAAATGTCAGGGAGTTGAGGTGGAAAAGGTAAGAGAAATGTGTTTAGCTGTTCCTGAGCTGCAAGCAGTGATTATTTTAGGTAAATCTCCCAGTGATATATTTGATCAACTGACTCAACATTTTGTCTGTATTGCGTTGTTGGACTGATGTCCACGCACCTCTTTGACAGTCACTGTCTCAATGTTGAAACCCTTATTATAATGACTCTCAAAAAGTCGAGCTTAGCTTACTCTTGACCGTTTCTTGATCTCCCTTTCCCCACAGGTCACTTTCCTTTCTCCCTCCCTCCCCTTCCTCCCCCTCCACCCATCACTGCACCTGTTGCCATGGAGAGCTCTTCGGTGGCGTCTGCGTCGTCTGAGGCTGGGAGCACACGCTCGCAGGAGATAGAAGAGCTGGAGCGCTTCATCGACAGCTATGTGCTGGAGTACCAAGTGCAAGGGCTTCTGGGAGACAAGGCAGATGGAGACTTGGACTTGGACAGTAGCTGCAAAGTACCCCAGGTCAGAGCTGTATTACATTAGCAGTACTGTATATGATTATTCCAGGGCTTGGTGGTGTCTGTGGGGGTTTTTTTATCTTCTTGAAAAAGACTGGAAGGTTTCTCCCTGTGTCAGCTGCCATTAGTGTTGTAATGAATACTGTGTAAATGGAGAGAAAGTGGAAGGGCATTCATCAGAGATGTACCACGAAGATAGATTAATGGGTTAGGGTGGTATTTTGAGCTTAATGTCAGAGCGTTCATTGTCATGAAGGTGGCTCGTTTTTTACCTAGTTAGATCACCATGGTAACTAATACCAAACACATAATATGGTCCGGAGCAGGTTATGTTCTGAGTTTCAGTTTACAAATGACTGTGTGAGAGCCACATTCTCACAGGCTCTTACATTTTTGGTATGCTCTAAGTGCCATATAGATTCTCTGATGAAGAAATATGTTTACTGACAATTTTCTGTAGGATTACTCTTGTTTTATTTGTAAGAACAGTGTTTTGGCATTTAATGATTTAGGTTCTATATAGATCAGTGCCATCTTTTCCTCTAATGCTGTCTCTGATTGGTGGAGCCACCACTTTATCGGTCAGTTTTGCATTGAAGAAAAGTAAAATAACACATCTAATGTCCCCTTTCATGTGTACATAGCCTGAAGCAGAGAATCTGGGTTAACAACAAAAATTGAAAACCACTGTCAGGATACTCACCATGTTTGACTGGGGTGGCTGGAAACTGCGGTCCGATGAAAATTATTGCAACCACGATCTTGTTACTTTTGAAATGGTTGCTTGGAAGACGAGGAACGGGTCTGCATCCACTCGCAGTCAGTTGCTGACTTCAAAGCAGCTTTGGTGCATCAAGACAACAATAAAACCTCAATAAGATGGAATCAGTCTGCTACTAGTTTGCAATTAAATGGGTGTAGTTGGTAATAACATGCAAACTGTATGTGATAATAAAGTAATTAATTGCGTTACATCAGCGAAAATCACAGACCTGTTGCTATCAACATAGACAGAAATTCACTTACGTTCAGAATTCAGTCAGAACCTCCGAGATTTGAAACAGAAATTTAGAAGTTCAACTTCAAATAGTGACTTAATTGATTCAGGACGGTGATTTAAATACAACATGACATAGACACTCAGCAGCCTTGCTCTTATATATGAACACAACAGAATGCAAACCGTTAACAACCAGCTGAATAGAGTTCCCCATTGCACAGAGACACATCTCAGATGATCTCATTGACAGAGATTAAGATTGATTGCAACATGTTGGCAATCTGTCGGCATTTATGAATTAGATTTAAATTACTTGCAAGCCTTGCTTTCCACCAGGGTGAGCTGTGCATGTGCCATGTGATCAACCAATGGACAACCAATCACTGGACAACCACCGATTATTGGTTATTTAGTTGCTGTCCCTATTTTTATTGGCATGTGACTGAACCATAATGCAAAGTAAGCCTGGCAGTGTTGAACTTGCATTGTAGTTCACCTTTAACTGCAACAGCTGCTGTGACCTAGTTTATTGGCTGCTACACAAACTATACAGCAGACTTTAAGATGTGGTCAGAAACATAATTTTGAGTCCGTTATAAACGCAACTTCAAAGTAAATTTTAATATGCTTTAATAAGACTTTAAATATGCCATGATTGCTAACCTAACTACTTTGTTTTCTCTCTTCTTCAGTGGACAGATGACTGCAATGACAAGAAAGACGGTAGCTGGACGTCATCTCGAGGAAGAGGCTCATCTAAGCCAGTGAGCGTTTGTCTGTTCACAGCTTTATTTATCTTTGCTAATAGAGGTGGGAATCACCAGATACCCCATGATATGAAATTATCACAATATTTGACTCACAATACAATATTATTGCAATTTATAACATTTTGCAAGATGCTGACCATTGCAATAACATATATTGGGATTTGTTACGTTTTGTCAACCACAGTCGAGAGTCAATATCTGTTTTATCCAGTAAGATAAGATACGCTGTCTCACTTCAATTTTTTGTTTGCTGCAAAATGAGCATATCAACACTGTCGCTAAAACATGCCATAAATGTTGCCATAAGATGGAATGAGTGAGTGATTGGATGGGGTCAAGTTGGCAATTACATGCAATCTGTTTCTGATAATACAACAATTAACAGTGATAAACTGTGAAAAATCACATATCTGTAGCTGTTTACATAGACAGAAATTCACATTTACCTATTACATTTTTACTCAGCAACCTTCCTGTTCTATAGGGATACAAGCAGAATACAACCAGCTGGTAGCCAGTTGAGTTGAGTACCCTTGAGTTGTGCTCATTGACAATGACTTATTCAGACTGATGGCAACATGTCTGTCTGCATTTAAAAACCAGATGGCAATTATTGGCAGACCTTTGACAATCTCTCTAAGGCTAATTGCACTCAGTCCAAGTCAGACTGTAGCTGCTTGCAGAAAGGTTGCCTCTTATCAGGCAATCTGTGCAATCACTTTGTGATCAACCGTGGCCATGATTATGCTACAACCTCAAGCTCTGCGCAGCCATTTAGCCATGAGTTGGAATCGGTCACAGAATGGGGAAAAAACTCAATAAAATTACCAAGCAGCTCCTGATTTTTATTTATTTATTTTTTTGTATTTTTGTAGATGTTGAGAAGGTTGCTGTCCGATTTTTGCTCATGTGACTGAGCCATTAGCTTGCTCTGAATTATGGAGTAGGTTTGTCAAGCTAAACATGTCGAGTGTTGGATTGTTTTTTTGGTTGAGCCAATTTATTATGTTTTTGCTCAGCTAACATTATCTCAGAATGGTGGTACATGAGATGAGCCCACTTGTTCATAGTGTATTTTAAATTATTAAATAAAATAACCCAGTATCGATACATTATCGATAATTTACTTCTTACCAGTAATGAGTTTAAATGAGTTGAACTTATTTAGTTATTTATATATATTGTGCACTAATGAGGACAAAAGAGGATAAATTCTGTGTTTGTCCTCAGTTTTATTGTCTGGAAAAGTCTTAGTTTAAAAAAAAATATCTGACAGCAGTTGCAGAAGTATTTTATTTTACAATCTCATATCAACATTATGCAGAACATAATGTTATTGTGCTACTGTTGTGTTAATATAAAGCTGTTAAATCACCAACAAGCAAAATAAGTTGGATGCCTAAAAGAATAATACAAAAGCTTTAGTCTTTGTAACACACCTCCTAGGCAATGGCAGATGTATATCGTTGCAGATGGTAGTTGCTGGTCTGAAAATAATCCTAATTTTACCCAGTGCAGCCTTTCAGTCTGCTACCAGCTCCATATTGACTTACTCTCTGGTCACTGGATCACCACAATGATTAAATCGCATGTTTTCCTTCTCTCTGTTCTGTATCTGCCAGTCAGTTTGCCAGGCTCTGTCAGCTCTTCAGTGTATGATTAAAAGTCATTCAAAGCCCATCTACACTTTCTACACTCAAAGCTTGTTCATAGTGACTGTCATGGGACACTATGACGCTAGAGCCAGTTATTAAAAAGTACTAAATGAGTTACTAGCTAGTTAGTCTGTTAAATCTGAGTCTGTGTGTGTCGTCTGGTGCATTCTCACAGTGCAGATTTTGGTGATTTTGAGTATTGTTGCTCTCAAGAGGTGACTTTTTAGCAGCATGGATGAGAGTGGTCTAACAAAGTAAGGCAGAGTAGAAGGAGAGAGGCTAGAACTGAAATGTCATTGTTTATGGTAACAAAATGAGAAAGCAGCAGAGATCAAGCTTTTTCCATTTTCCATGTTCAGCAGGTTTTGACATTGACCATCTAGAGCAGTGGCCTATATATACACACAAGGCATGAGCAAAAAGGAAGAAAAATGGAAAACCAAAAATAAAGACCATAATTTCTTTCTTTAACTCTCCCAATTCCACAGGATGAATGGGAACACAGCAGTAATGGCAGCACAGGTTCCAGGCCCAGTTCAGGGTCCAGACCTGGATCTGGCTCGCGATCTGGCAGCAGGGGGCACAACAACCAGTACAAAGGTTCTGCCAAGGTACATAAACACGTGGGTTTGTCTGTTTTTGAGTTGGATTAACTTTCTGAAAGTGCAGCACTAACATGACTTTAATCAAGATAAAAGTAACTGGAAAAAAACCCCCTGATGCCATGGTCATTTGTGTGTTCATGCTGTCAGAACAGATTTAGATGCTGCAATGCTCCAATTTATCCTCTTTAAGGGCCCCTCCTGAGAAGCCAGGTTTGCTCTGATTTGTCAGCTGGTCCAGCAAAAAGAAGGCATTAGTTACTTACAGAACAGACACAGCCTTCAGTGAGCTGTTTGCCTACAAAACATCAGCATTTGATAGTACACATTAGACCAGGAACACAGGGAGCTTTGAGCAGAGATCACTACGTTACACAGTACATAATAATGTAATGGCCATGACCATTTGTTTCTCTGCCACTGCAGTTGAGTTAAATTTTCAGTTCCATCATGGTAAAGACTGAAAAGGTCCTGAGCCAAACTTATGAAACTTTATGGAGAGATGGAGCATTAAAAAGGCAAGGGCAAAGGAAGAATCAGTAAAGCTTTGGTTTGGTTGGCCTCAGCAGAGGATGAGGTCTCTGAGTCTCTGAGTTTGTAGTTTTCCTCATGTCCTGATAGGGAATGCTAACATAAAAGGCAGATAGGTTTAGTTTGTGGCACAGGACAAAGTGTTTCATTGAAAACACATTAACATACATGGATTCCTTTCTTTTTTTTTAAATGTAAAACAGGAAGCAGCTCATTCTCTACACGAGGCCTTGCTGAACAAGCTGCTTGTTGAGTATTTTGCTTCTGTTAAATGGTTATGGAGTTAAGGCACAGAAAAGTCTAGACTACAAATGAAGTCTTTCTAGAATACCTTTGGAGGAACAAATGATTCAGAGGATGCTTGTGAAATGTTATATACAAGCTGAGTAATGTGGACATGGGATTGGTGAGAAGTGTTTTGTAGTCATGCTAAAAATATTAATTCTTCTTTTTCCTTGTGTGCTGTCTAGAATGGCAACAGAGAGGGATCCTTTGACATCCTGGGGACAGACATATGGGCTGCTAACACAATGGACTCACATGGGTAGGTACCTTTCTGTTTCACAGACCTGTCTGCTGGATATAGTTTCTAGATAGTCATGTGACAGACAGTAGATATCACAGTCTTGTAGCAATTGTTTGTTCCTCTCTTTGGTACATGTTGTAATTTTGTTTGGTTGCTCTTTTCACTTCTTTAAAATTTCCTCTCCACCTGTGATCACCAGTTGCAGTTTAGCATTTAAGCTCTGTTATTGTCCATATTTTTAACCTGTTTTATCTTTGTAGTCCAAGAGACAGTAGTTTTAATATGCAGCTGGACCTTTAGCAAATCCATTCAGCTGTCATTCCAAACTTCACTCAACCTTAATCACGAGGGAGAAAAAAAAAAAATTTAAAATACATCTGAACTACCGGAGGCTCGACAGCCTATTGCAAGACTGTTTAGCCTCAGTGCTCAAAATCTTGTTACTCTTTATAAATGACGCCTCTGCATGAATCAGCTTCGGTGTGTCCAAGAGGCTTTTCAAACAAGAGCTAGACGTGACATTTAAGAGCAGAAGGGGAAAAGTAAAAATTGTAAAGAAAGGAAATGAGCAAGACATAAATCAGTTAAAAGTGGAGGCAGGACTGGTTGCCATGGTAACACCTGCACAGCGGCGACTTCCGGCCACGCTGGCACAACTGAGCATGCAGTGAGTGATGCAGCCAGCACGGTGGGATGATGTAAGCAGCTTTTCCCTCACGCAGGCGGAGATGTGTTACGGGGTTAAATGTTTTATTAAAACACAATGATTCATTCAGTTATGCATTCCTGATAAAAGCTGTCTGTGTGTGTGTCTGTCTCAAATATGGCAACATAGTATATTATATATAGTACATCAGATGATGGATTAATAGGAAAATCCAAGGCTCTCATTAGCAATGGTACCCTGCAAGTATATTATAAATTATACAGCATAAAACATGCAGAAATGTGTAAATCATTTTATACACATATAGAGCCAGACATATAGATGCATAAACACATTCACATGTTTATATATCTGCATTCACACACCAGGCATAATAAAGAAATTACACATATTACGTTAATCAATGATAACCTGAAATATTAAGAAAAGCAAGCCATTCATTATACAAAATCTCACGTCCCCCCCCAAGAGAACTGGTACTTGAACACCAGTTGCTGTCATGATTGGAAGTTTCTGAAGTTTTATCTGGATTTAGTGAAAACCTAAGTATAATTAAGGCCTTTTGAAAAGCCAAAAATAATCTGAAGGATAACTTTAAAGGATGGTGATGTAACAAGAAATCAAGAAATATCACCATGTCTATCTATATCTTCAAAGTAAAAAAGACAAATAAATATTTTCTTTGATTTGATTAAAAAGAAAATGTCCCACATCATTTTTAAAATGAGCTTTTGCAACTTTGTAGCAGTTTTCTTCTGCAGTGATCCAAATAAAGCCCAGTTTATCCGAAACAAGACCTGCTAGAGATCGGCATTTCCCCTCATATGTTGCACTTATGCAAAGACTCTGCATGACTCTAACTGTTACTTTGTCTCCTCCTTGTAGAGGTGCAGGCTGGGACGTGCAGCCAGAGAAGCTGGACTTTAGCCATTTTCATAGGAAACACTTCAGAGGAACGCCAAAGCACCTGCCACACATTGACAGAGAGGGGTAAACTATACATTTATTTCTGTTAAGTTATTTTGTCTCACTGGTGGAACTCAGAACAGTTTTGATTGCACCATACCACCTTAAGCATCATACATCCTCCTGATCTCACCCTTACCACTCTTACAGGATGATCAAAAACAAGTTTGAAGAAGATGACGGTATAGACATGAACGACATAGAAAGGTTCCTACCCCATCTTCGCTCAGTAAGTCATAGATTTTTTTCTTGTGTGAAACTAAGCTATCCCATTTTAGTACTGCAGTGAACAGGTGTGAGAAAGCCACTCACAGGTCACAACTTCAAGAAGCTATAGCAAAACTGTGTGATTTGCTGTCAGAGAGTGACCCCTGGTGGTTTGGTGGAGGAATAACATGTGCAGTCTAAGGAGCTTGGAAAGAAAAGTGTCCGGACTTCTTTAAGTTTCTTGAAGACGTTTCACCTCTCATCCGAGAAGCTTCTTCACTTCTAAGAGCAAATGGTGGAGAGTCCCAGATTTAAAGCCTTATGGGAGTGTCCCCCAAGAGGGTCATTGACCCCCTGTGGATCCTCTACCTAAAGAAGCCATTTATGTCCACTGTGAACAACCATCTTTGAACAGAGGAGGTGGTTTACGACACCAACTATCTGCCATCTATAATCCAGCTTTGAGATCCCTTCCCGGACACCTTAACGCCCACTCACATCCTGGGCCATTTGACCTCAGGAAATCACATGATAGGGTGGGGCTAGGTTTCACAGTGGGTTCACCCGAAACCTTGACTGATTGTGACCCACACCCGTTTTCACAACTTGGCTCGTGTGATTAGGTGGAGGATCAATAGGCGGTCTATGTCCCTCTTGGGGACACTCGCATAGGGTTTAAAATCTGGGACTCTCCACCATTTGCTCTTAGAACTGAAGAAGCTTCTCGGATGTGAGGTGAAACATCTTCAAGGAAACTTAAAGAAGTCCAGGCACTTTTCTTTCCAAGCTCCTTAGACTACGATGACCTGGATGACTGAGAACCTTCACAGACAGTAATGAGTTA
>VVHJ01055632.1:0-11305 GCA_015107715.1 Tylochromis polylepis
TTTGTGGAATATATATATATATATATATATATATATATATATATATATATATATATATGTTGAATGGGTAGAAAAAACAAACAAATGTTACTTATTACTGCTTTTAGTGCCGTTCTGTCAGCTTAATATTCATAAATATAACACGTTCAAAATAAAGATGAGACTAAAACTAGGGATAAGACTTGTAAGATATGAATGCTGTTATTAGGTCTGATTCTTCGTCGATTGCCTCACCGTTTCATGGTTCACATTTCATTATCTGAGTCTCAGCAGAAAGAAAAAAAAAAAGACTTGCTTGTTGCAAGCTCCACTGACAGGAGTTTGATGCCATTTTTATGTAATGCCTAAATATCAGAAAATAACATGCCAGCATTGATAAAAGGAATTGATAAGCTTGGAGGTATACGAGTTTGCAAAACTGGAAAATTTGAAGCAGTTTCTTATTTCCTCCTTCTACGACTGAGGAGTTTTTAAGTTTAGTTTCAGGATCTAGCGTTTCCGAGCCTAAAGGCAGGTTAGGTGAGAAGCGAGTCCAGGAACACGTTTCTCATTTCGTTTTTTTTCCAGAATCACGGGACTGTGCTCCATGATATCGGCCCTCCAGGTGAGACTGAGGTATCTGGGGTTTAAGAATGTCCTTA
Source organism: Tylochromis polylepis (assembly GCA_015107715.1). Classification (NCBI taxonomy): domain Eukaryota; kingdom Metazoa; phylum Chordata; class Actinopteri; order Cichliformes; family Cichlidae; genus Tylochromis; species Tylochromis polylepis. Next base: position 642 of record VVHJ01055632.1, read on the forward strand.
ACTGTTGTGTTCCAGCACAGACAGCAGTATAAATGCGGGAGCGTTTTTGGCAAGAGCGGCCCGATTTTTGCTCAGTACTACAAACACAAATATGTCCACTTAATTCAAATTAAAGTTGAGAGACTGCTGACGCACCGGAGGAGATCACAGAGGCACGTGTATAAGAGGAGCCAGCCAGACTGATTGGTCAGAAGTGCACGACACGATGAGCTTGAACAGAAACTATCAAATTTAAATTCAGGGAGATTTTTGATTGCATAGGATCGCCTCCAGAACTGGCTGGTCACAACTCGTAACTGTATTGTGTTTTGAATAAATGTCACTTTCAGTGACCTGTTGTTCTCTTTATTGATATTCAACTTCGGATCTTGTGTCCACGCATCCTTTGGAGGAAGCTCACTTCTTATGCTTTTTTACATAATCGTATCATTTTGCTCGCGGCCGTAGGCAAGATGTTGATTGCCATCCAAATCTACAGCCCTGCCTTCATACTCTCCCTTTACCACATGCAACAGAAACAGCACCAATTCTCCTACTCCACTCGACTCTCCTATTATTTGTGAAGACCTTGAAATACTAGATCTCCTTCACTAGGTGCAGCAACCCCTTGCCAGCCCTGAGCGGGCACTCCACCTGCTTCCAGCTGATGGCTGAATGATGGTTCTGCAGTGGTCCTGCACCCAGCCTATAGACAGCCTCGAAGATTATTGTCTAGACCAGTGTTTCCCAACCACTGTGCCGTGAGAAACGATCAGGTGTGCCGTGGAAGATTCTCTGGTTCCACCTGATTGGTACTCTAAGCGACCGGCGTGAGTAACGGGCAGAACAATGACATTCTCTTCCACTAGAGGGCAGTACAACTACCTGCTCTAATTAAACGGATTGCCAACTGCCAGTGAAACAGAAGAAGACGAAGAAGAAATTACATAATAGTCATGCTGCGAGTGAGACTACGCAGCCCGTGATAGCAATAAATAAATATTTGAAATGAAGAAGTAGTCAGTCTGACCTGGGTCCTGGAGAAAATTCCGACCCAGATGAAGGCCCTAGCATGAGTAGTGGTCAGAAGAAAGCAAAAAAGGTATATTGGGGACAAACCGGGGAAAAATTATCAATATGCTTTTTGTGACATTTTTGTTTGGTGGTGTGCTGAGTGATTTTTTTAATGTGAAATATGAGCCGTGGCTCCAAAAGGTTGGGAAACACTGTGTTAAACCACTTAAAACTGACCTCTGAATCATTAAAGCACAAAAAACTCAACTGGGATGAACCAGTGTTGTGACTACAAATAACAGACAACCTAGCAAACAGGGAAAAAAAACGTTTCTTCACTTTGTTACTAACAACCTGTTACAAAAACACATCACTTGTTTTCTTTCACCGAATCTACAAAAAATGCCACTGGCATAAAATTTCCAATGATTTCCAAAGAGCTACTACCTGAAAACTTGGGCTATCTCAGCATGGTGAGCAGAATGTCCTTAAAAAATTTGAGGAAACTGAAAAAGCAGAGGGCCAAAAAAACCCACATCTATAGCTGACGTACAGTATATGAAAATCATGTCCTTAAGAAATAGGAAAAAAGACAAATACACACCAAAGCTCAAATGTCTTGCAAAGCAGAAGCTAAAGAGCTCGTCTCTAATTAAAACAGTGCAGTGTTTGCTAATGTGAATTGTCCAGCATCAACTCAGACATACATAAAAGTGTGCCAGTACAGCACAATGATGTTTCCTTCCACCCCACAAAGATGCACTGAAATCTTCAATGCAGTTACGTTCCTTTGGCCAGAAACGTGTGTCCACTAAAAACAGTGAGTAACGAAGGCTTCGGGAAAATGGTCATCATACTGGACAAAAGATATATTGTCCCTCCAGGCAGTTGTTTTTCCAAAGTGGAAAAACCTGCGCTGTACACAAAATGTTGCAGAACTAATCCTGAAGACTACTTAAAGAAATGACAGAGAGTTCAGTTAGAATTATACTAACTCTGTTTTTGTCTTATATTCTTCCACATTTGCTCATTTCAGTAAATCGCTCCACTCATTTTCCTAACAAAATATAAGGAAATGAGGGGTGGCTTGAGACTTTTGCACAGTACTGCTACGCACGATTTTTCATATTTTTTAATAGTGCAGCAGTACTTGCAATGTCTATATTCAAAAGACCTATTTTTTTGTACTGCGGTTTATCATTTCCTGCTGTAAGATGTTTTGATTTATAACCATCTGGACGAAGCCTGCAAAATTAAATACAATTACAGGTGAATTTTGCTGTAAGAAAGGAATTAAAATTAGGTCTATGTATATAATTATGGTGTAAATAGTTAACTGTGCAAGTGTACCAAAGCTTCTGTACTGGATCAGATTAAAATCTATGAATGTGCCTACATAAATTATACTGCTGAATTTTCACTTACCAGTATCATGCAATACAAACGAATCTGATATGACAACAGGTTTCCCGAATTTCTCTGTAGATCAGCTGCCATAAAAATGAGCTACTATATGCAGCGTATGATCCGATTCAGGAAATAGCGTTTGGCCTTCCTCATTTACTTGAGCTCCAAATATGGTGCACCCTGGTGCTTCTGAAAAGTATTGACCTTCTTATTACAGAAAGTAGGCACACGGAGATGTCCTTTCAGCTAAACAATGCCCCAAGGACAGAACACAAGCTGAGACCCATCTCTTACATAATACACAGGCCACTGTTTTGTTGTTCTAGCCTTTGTGTGTCAACTGAAAATCCTGCCCCTACCTCCAGTGTACTTTCACCCATCTCCCGTTTGTGCTCTTTTAATAATTTTTGCTTCTCTTGGCTCTATTTTTATTCTGCCTTTCTTCTTCAGTGTGACTCTGCCCTAAAGCTGGGGCCCAGCTTCTGCCCAGCTCAACCGGAATGGGAACGAAAGCTGACTCACATATTCATTAACTCACATGGCTGCACTCTCGTCCACAAATAAAACACTTCTATGGATGTACGCACACACGCGCACATATGCCAAAACTGGACATACTTGTATATGATGCACCTACACGCTAAAGCATATATATGAGAAATAATGTCTGGCGCATCGCACTAAACTATACAGCTGCGTATGATCTCAAGAAACAAGAATAATGCATAGTCATTGCTTTAAAGGGACAGCGAAGTCAGACAGCCCAAGAGACATGACCATGCCGTCACTAGAGACAGTCACAGTCACCCCAAGCACTGACAGCAGATAACTGCAATCCCTGCTATAAAAAGACCAGCTGACACAGTCAGCCAGTGCCTATACATAACATACAGACCCCACAGCACCTCACAGCAGCCCAGTCTAATGGCATTTTATGATCTAACAGACAGAAATATTATTTTGGTGTAAGAAATGCATTTTAAAGAAACACAGCACCACTTTGCCATGCTGTGACCTTTTCCAGCGTGCACACAATTGCCATGATGCATTAGTACATATTGTAACAAGAGCCAGGAGGCTTGAGAGGAAATATTTGCCTGGGAAGAAAGTGCAATTTGTTCTCGGATTTTAAAACACTGTCTAAACCTGAATGTCTTGGAGAGCACTATCTTCCATTATGTACTGCCATCTAGGGGCCACTTCTGACAACGTTTTAGCAGAACTAAGTGCCAATATGCTCATGATGACTTTAGCCCTTTCAAAAACTGAACCATGAAGTAAAAGCCAGAAAATTCAAACTTCTGATGAAATTTTTAAAAATATATAAATTAACTATTAATTTGCATATATTAGTTTTCATTTGTATCATATTTTCTATATCCAGCATTTTGTTTTTGTAATTTATGACCTAAAAATGTATTGTGCAATTTATTCACACTGATATGTATGATACACTTGGCTTTAAATGGTTAGTAGACTTGATGGCCGTAACTCTGCTGGTAGCAACATTTTACAGAACACAAAAAGTGTGTGAGGTACTTATTTTTTATTGTAAAAAAAATCATTAGTGTGCTTTATTTGTTACAGTGAAGTGATGCTACAACACAATTATATAAAAACCCTGAGAGAGAAAATTATCCATTTTCTGAAAGATAAATCATCTCCACATTTCATTTCACGTCACATGATGATGAACAAGCACAATGTGTGCAAATGTGTGGTTTTGTAGCCTGATATGAATCTCAGTGTAAGACTCCTGTTTACCTCACATTACCGGCTCTTTCTTAACAGAACTCTTTGCTTTCTTGTGACATGCTGGCTTGGCTTTCAGGTTCCCCACAGTTCCTGTACATTAGTTTTTACTTTCGTCTTTTTGCATGGCATTTTTTTCCTTTTCACCCTCTTCCTCTTTCACTGGTTGCTTTAGATGTGCCATCTCTTTGAGGCTTTGGAACTTCCTGAGGTCCGAACAAAACAAAACCTGAAGCAAGAGAGACACTCTGTGGTTACAGTGGACCTGCTATAAGAGACAGACAGTTTGCAGAAATTGACACTCACAGACTGTGCCCAGCCAGCGTAGGGTCCCCACAGCTTTCGAAAAAAATCTCCTGTGTAGAAATATTAGATTGAACATTTTATTAACAGTGTTTGAACCATACCATTAAACAGGTATGTGAATACTGACCAATATCTCTGTTTAGTTTCTCTGTGATACTCTTCTGTCCATTGTTGGTAGCGTATTTATAGTCACGCTTAGCGATCTGCCATACGTGTGTGTCAACAGGTACAGCCTCTGGCTTATCCAGGGACATCAGACATACACAGTCTGCCACCTGAAACATGACACAAAGCCTTGATTCTATGTTAGCAGTTAATATCACATTTACCTTTACCTTTTCTCCAAAAAAATGTATTTGCTGTACCTTTGTGCCAACGCCAGGAAGAGTACGAAGAGCATTGCGGGCCTCCAGATATGGGACACTGCGTAAACCTTCGAGCCACTGGGGCCCATGGTTGTCCAGAACCTGCTTCGCACTCTGCTGGATATACCGAGCCCTGTATCCAAAACCAAGATCCTTGAGACGTGCCTCGATGCTGCTGTCTGATAAGAACAGTAAATAAAACAACATACAACATAGTTGTGGTCAGAAGTTTACACAAACTCTTCATGGGCATGAATGTCATGGTAATTTTGGGCTTTTAAAGATTTCTTTGAACTGTCCTTTTTACAGATGTGGGACCACTTTGTCAAGGTCTGGAAGAAGACCCAAACTGTCAGAAATTGGTTAGGATATTCAGAAATTTGCAGTAGCCCACATGGACAAACCAACTGACATCTGCAGGAAAGGTTTTATAGATCTTTGTTTTCTAAAGTCATTAAAGATCTATACTGGGTACCGGTTTAGCTCAGTGAGTGAGCAGGTGACCATATGCCACATGGCCAGAAGGCAGCAGCTCGACTTGAGGCCCTTTGCTGTATGTCTTCCCCTCTCTCTCCACTTTCCTATCTGTCTCTACTATCATTAAAGGCAAAATGCCAAAAAAGTAATATTAAAAAAAAAGATGTAATTAATCAGTTAATGTTAATAAAATTAACAGGGTTTCCTGGTTCACTACATTTTCTATAACCAACCCACTAGCACAATGACAAAAATAGTGGGATGAATATTTTTAGACTCTCAGGATCGTCATCATCTGACAGTAATTTTTATGATGAGATAACAAACATAGATTTGAGTTCTGTGGCAAATTTTTAAAGCACCTGCAAGCGCAGACAGGGAAGGAAAGTCGTGGTATGAGGTCTGATCAAGCTGGCACAGGGGGAAGCCCAGAGCCTGACACAGTCTCTCCACCATGCCCTGAATCCGAGAGATGTGGTTGTTGGAGGTGCAAATAAAGGAAAACAGGCATTCAGTGGGGTCCTGGCGCAGCATTCGCACACCTGCAGGAAAAAAAATAACACAAAAAATATTCATGAAATTTGGTGAAACATAGCATTTGAGTAATGCCTTACCGTGTAATAAGTGATATGTAGTAGCAGGGCTGCGCAAACACAAACTCACACACTGACCTTTGAAGACATCTGCAATGCGTTTGAAGTGACAATCTGCTGCTCCCCACTCTGTGTAGAGAGCCCCCATCCTCACATCCAGCTGGAAGTAATCTCTCAGCATCTGTTCCTCCAGCTCTCTATTCTGTACTAAAGAAACAGCCAAAGGCTCATCTTCATCCTTCTTTGGAGCACATTTGAATCTCTTCTCTGCTGTATTTTCGTCCAGGAGAGAAACACCAGCTATTCTCTTCCTGTTACTTCCCTCCTTCTGCTGGTCCTGCTTGTTGTACACGTGGTACCAAAGAGTCTCATCTGTTTGGGTCAGAGTCCAAACACGCCCTCCCATCACACCGGTCCAGTGTCCTTCTGATGTTTCACTCCAGCTGCATGAATGAGATGTGAGTTAATTCAAAGGCTCTAAACCGCAATAGTTCTGCTACTTATGCATTTGATATTTAAAGGCTGGATGTCACTTTGACCACCTTACCGGAAGGATTGTCCACATGCAAGAGTGAGATCGAGACGCAATTCGGACTTTGCACATGACATAGATCTCCACATTTTTGATCCAGATGACAGCACCGCATGTTTGGCCATAATTCTGGTGTTACAGTTTCTCCGTTGACTGTTTAGTAGTTAATAACAAGCTTTACAGTTAGGTCTTTTAAAACGCATAGTAGTGTAATCCGGCTTGTGTGGTAGGTTACAATAATAAATACGGAAGTATTTTCCAGGAAGCTACGCGGCATTTGAGTAAATAACTTTCGCGGAGTTGTTTTGGCATAGATTATGATGGGCGACAAAGACCTTACACTGAGTCGGAAAGACGCACGTGTTTTATATGAAAAGTTGTGAAAAGTATAAATTTTCCGTAATAATTGTTTAAAATATTATCTAGTATAGACAACAAGTAATTATCCTCAAAAATTCATATTGTCAGGAATTACTAAAATATCAATCTGATGCAACATCACCCAGATTCCGGTAACCCGTCCCTCACTGGTGTCAACACAAATCCTGATTGGCTCTTACGATCGTAGTAGGCGGTAATCTTAGTAAATCTCCTTCACGATTGGTCAGTGCCATCCAAACCCGCAGCGTTCTATTGGCTAATATTCTTTGTACTTCACGGTTTTTTTTTCTTTCCAGAGGAAGTGGGCCCTGGTCTCTCTTTGGGTAGCAAAGTCGTGTGTGGCGGTGGAGTGTCTGTGCGGTTCTGATTTTAACCGGTGAATTCGGCGGGATAATGGCAGATACGCTGACACTTTTCACGTCCATTGGACTCAGCGAGCAGAAAGCGAAAGAAACTCTGAAGAATGAATCGCTGAGTTTTTCCTTGAAGGAGGCAATTACTCAGGTTGGTCCTAACGTTTATGGGGTAACTCAACTATCTGAAGGCACAGCTGTGAGAACGACTGACACTTGCCTGTATAGCCCAGCTGTAAACACCCTCTGTTTCTCGTTTATTTATGCTACTCTAGTTACAGTTTTAGATATACCTACCCTTGCATGACCTTCTTTTAACTTTTGTGTAAGTTGTGCCATAGTTGCACTTTTACTTTCATATTTCTTTAGTTAGTTGTAGACCTTCCATTATTTTGTCTTTATTAGGCTTCCAGGGTAAGGAAAGTGGTGATTAATAATAATTTCTTTATTTGTCTTTAACACACACTTTGAATAAGGAGACAAATAATTCTTACCTTTCCTCTTTGTTTCCATAGGCCCAACGTGTCCATGGGGCCTCAGGAGTGGACAAAGCCATGGGTACATTGCTGTACAGTATGGCATCTCGCCTTAAAGACACAAAGCGCGTGGCATTTCTTTCAGAAAGTATAGCTCAGCGCAAGATCTGCACAGAACTACAGCTTGCAGGTAAATTATCAAAGTTAGTAAACCTGTTTTGAAAGTCAAGCAAAAGTGAAAGGAAATGTTTACAAGATACTAGTCAGACATGCTGTAATGTGTGGTTTGGAGGTGGTGGTACTGACAAAAAAAACAAGCAGAAAACAAGAGGTCGAGCTGGAAGTGGCAAAGTTGAAGATGTTAAGATGTGATAATTTGGATTAGAAATAAGTATATCTGAAGAACAGGTCAGGTTGAGTGTTTTGGGACAAAGTTAGAAAAGCAAGCCTAAGATGGTTTGGACATGAGCAGAAGAGCTGCCAGGCACAGAGAAGATCCATAGATGTAGTGAAGGAGGACATCCAGAGGGGTTGGTGTGATAGAAGAGGATGCTAGGGATCGGGTGAGATGGAAGCAGATGATCTGTTGTGGTGACCCCTAAAGAGAGCAACTGAAAGAAGATCTGTTGTGGACCCAATTTTAACCAGCACAAAGTTTTCCAAAAATATTTTAAATATAATGTGTGCTCCAACTACATTATGATCAGAGTCAAATTACTGAAAACTTAACAAATTCTCTTTGAGCACAATAATAAATATAAAGTACTCAGGGAAAAATACTCTGAAAGTCACATGAAGTCATATGAAATATCAGGAATACGTGAGCTTTCCTTACTGTAACATGTCAAAATGTCTTTTGTGAAGAAAGCTGAATGAAGTGTCAGGAAGAAGTGCACCCTTATACACTACATGGACAAAAGTAGGTCATAGCTCTTAATCTTTGGATTCAGGTATTTTCAGTCCCATTACCACTGGTGTATAAAATCAAGCACCTAGCTATCCAATCTGCCTCTACAAACATTTGTAAAAGAATGGGTCATTCTAAAGAGTTCACTGAATTCAAGCATGATACAGTAAAGAGATGTCACTGTTGGCATCTCATTTCACAACAAGTCAGGTTGTCACATTTCGTCCTTCCTAAATGTTCCCTGATCGACTGTAGGAGGTATTATTATTGTAAAGTGAAAGTGTGTAGGAACCACAACAACTCAGCCATGGAGTGGCAGACCACGCAGAGATACAGAGTGAGGTAGCAAGTACTAAGGTGCATAGCGCTTAGTCAATAACTGTAGAGCTTCAAACATCCTCTGGCATTAACATCAGTGCAAAAAACTGTGCACTAGGACCCTTCCTGGCATGGGTTTTCATGGCCAAACAGCTCCTGTAGGGGTGTGTGTGTATGTAGGTGGACCAGTAAATCTGATAAGCAGGATCATACACACAACTGTGGAATGAGTTCATTTTTCTTGTGGGGCAGCCTAGTGTTGCTTCCAGTGACAGATCCTTAATTAGAAAATAATGACATCCCACAACTCACTTACAGCTTCATTATATCCTTATTCCTTCTCATCTTTGTGATGTGTTAATAGTGCACATGTAAAGTTGCAGTTGCAGTACTTTAACATCTAGAAAGCTTTTTTTTGTTTGTTTGCCTGTTTTTAAGTGGCATATCATTTTAAATGTAACTCTTCAAGCTGCTCAAATATCAGCAAACACGCAAACATTGTGATCAAGTTATTTAGGTTATTTAAATTATTATTTTAAGGTGATGAATAGATTAGATTCACTTACCAAATGTTATGTTTTGTACTAGTTTTATAGTATCTAGAGGTTGGTAAATCGGCAATATACTCTATGAAACTCGAGAAAAAATTCACCAGACGTAATGAATACCAGATTAACAGCACAGTTCAGTTGATTATAGTGTCACATAACAAGTTATGTGATTTATTTTGAAGGAATTCTTTTCTCCGCAGTGCACCGCTACACTCAATCCTAGGGTTCCTCCACTTGTCCAATACTACTTGCGTGTGTGCGAGTGTGTATTTATATATGAAACTGAGATTACATAAACCACTTTCTGAATACTTTTTGTAGCTGCTTTGGACTTTGTGAAGGGTCATCCACAAGACCCCATCAACCAGAAGGAGTTTGACGAAGCATGTGGAGTGGGTGTAGTCATAACACCTGAGCAGATTGAGGAAGCAGTGAGTGTTCTAACCAAAAGTGTGTCTTTTTACATGCTGTACTGGGTGTGGAATGTACTGTAACTGTGTAATGTACTGTAGGTAGAAGCCGTGATTAAAAAGCACAAGGATCAGCTGCTAAAGGAGAGGTACCACTTCAATATGGGACTGCTAATGGGTATGAGCTCGCACCTTTTGGTTAAATATTCTTGCAGCTGCTGAAGCCTAACAGCCAAAAATTATTTTTCACTGAGCCTCTGTGTCTGGTGCAGGTGAAGCACGCACTGCTCTAAAATGGGCTGATGGCAAGGTGATCAAGAATGAGGTGGACATGCAGGTATGACTGGAAAAAGATCGTTCTGTTATTGTGACGTGATTGTGGTTGAGTATTTGCAGTTAAGACTGCTGATATTCTTTCAAATAAAACAAGCTCTGGTTTTCATCTTAAAGGTTCTGCACCTCTTAGGACCCAAAACAGAGGCTGACCTAGAGAAGAAGCCCAAGGTAAAAGTGGTGTATCTTATTAAAAAGTTGAGCATTCTTTGCTGTCTTGGGGTAAGACATACAGTGGCTTGCAAAAGTATTCGGCCCCCTTGAACTTTTCCACATTTTGTCACATTACAGCCACAAACATGAATCAATTTTATTGGAATTCCACATGAAAGACCAATACAAAGTGGTGTACACGTGAGAAGTGGAACGAAAATCATACATGATTCCAAACATTTTGTACAAATGAATAACTGCAAAGTGGGGTGTGCGTAATTATTGAGCCCCCTTTGGTCTGAGTGCAGTCAGTTGCCCATAGACATTGCCTGATGAGTGCTAATGACTAAATAGAGT
>VVHJ01055634.1:0-11425 GCA_015107715.1 Tylochromis polylepis
TGAGTGTGTGTGCGGTAGCCTACGTGCAAAAATGCACATAGTCTAGCTGAACCATAATTTGCTGAGTCACAGTGCAAGGTATGGAAAATTACTAGCTCTTTACCATTGTGCTAAACAATACAGTTTATTACTAATGACAATCACTCTCACAAACAGCAAAAAGGCACTTCTGCTTCAAGTGTGTGTGTATTTTCGTCCTTGTCTCAACTATAAAAAGTCAGCGAGCAAAGTAAACAGTCTGCAGTGATTATGATTTCCTGAGAGAAATTCCAACCATAACAACACTTATTATCACAAGCACTCTGATTAGAGAGACTGTCGAGGAAAAACAGAAAGAAACTCAACAAAAAGGATCAAATATTTTTCAGTTCATCAAAGGGCACCGAGTCCAACCAAGGACATGGTCAGGATGGAAGGATCGAGGATTTCTTTCTTTTCAGCCAAGCCAAAACATCTAGCATTTCGAAGGCAATAGCCAGGCGGCGTGCCTAACGTGATGGGTGCTCCCCCAGCGATGACAAGGTCTGGCCCTCGGGAGGAGAAATGTCGAGCCTTGGAGAGACAGTCTCTCGGTGAGTTTATGGTTTGAGTTAAAGCATCACGCGATGTTGCATGAAAAAGGCAACACAAATGTCCCGTGGAGAATGCCAAACGGTCTCGTCAGTGAGATCCGATACGTTTCTAAAAACAGCAGATCTGAATATCTGCCGCCACAAGAAAGATAAAGCCACATTTGTTCATTCATTTGTTTCCAGATATTGCTTACTTGGCTGATATGAGTTTACATTGAGTCAGAGCCTGAGCTGGGCTCTTGTTATCTGTATTTTGACTAGCTAATGAAAATCTCGTTTATTCTGTCCTCATTGTTTGTGACAGGGAAACTGGGGAATTCTCTTCATAACAAGTCGAGCTGATCTGGGAAGATGAAAATGTGCGTGGGTATGCATTTGTGGTCTGAGTGTGTGTGAGTTTGTGTCCACCCTGCTGTTTACTCTCAGCAGCACAACAGACCTGAGGTGTTTGGCTGGGAGAGGTATATTGTCTCTCAAGTACCACAAAACTGTTGATTTAAGAACAAACCCCAACTAAAGAGACTTATAGCAAGGCTGTAGGACAGCAAGGACCGACTTCTAAATTACATGAATGTTTATGAGAAATGCCTACTACCAATTTCTTACTAAGTACCAGGTAAATGCATACAGTGTTAGCTATACCAATTATTCTAGCATTTTACAGCTCACTAATTTTACAGTAAAGCATCCCGACATCAGTTAGACAATATAGGCAATACAATGCCATTCTATGAGGCAGACACATAAATCATACGGTGCTCACAAAAAAAAGAGAAAAGAAACGAACACTTTTCTGGGAAATTGATGTGGTCACTTCAGAGTGTATCTAGTTCAAGTATCAGAGGGGGTTGTTAATCAGTTTCAGCTGCTTTGATGTTAATATAATTAACAACAGGTGCAAAGAGGGGCAACAACGAGACAACCCCCAAAACACGAACGCTTTTACAGGTGGAGGCTTGCTGACATTATTTTCCTCCCCATCTTTTCTGACTGAATTTTCGCTAGTTTTGCATTTGGCTAGGGCCAGCACCACTACATATAGCATGAGGCGATACTTGGACCCTACAGTGGTTGCGCAGGTAGTCCAACACATGCCATTGGCAAAAGGTTTTATGTGTCTCTCAGCACAGTCTCAAGAGCATGGAGGAGATTCCAAGAGACAGGCAGTTACTCTAAGAGCTGGACAGGGCTGTAGAAGGTCCTTAACCCATCAGAAGGACCAGTATCTGCTCCTTTGTGCAATGAGGAAGAGGATGAGCACTGCCAGAGCTACAAAATGACATCTAGGAGGACACTGGTGTGACAGTCTCTGACCAAACAATCAGAAACAGACGGTTTCTGATTGGGCCCTCAGCCCACCTCAGACGGGTGGGCTGAGGGCCTGATGTCCTCTAGTGGGCTCTGTGCTCACTGCTTGGCATAGTCTGGGGAGGTAAATCCAAGGAGGGATGCACAGACCTCTACGGGCCAGGCAACGACACCATGACTGCCATTAGGTACCAGGATAAAATCCTTGGACCCACTGTCAAACCCTACACTGATGCAGTGGGTCCTGGGTTCTTCCTGGAGCATGACAATGCCTGGTCTCATGTGGCAAGTATGCAGGCAGTTCCCGGAGGAAGAAGGAATTGATACCATTGACTGGACCCCATGCTCACCTGACTAAATCCAGTAGAACACCTCTGGGACATTGTGGTTTAGTCTATGCACCTCATGTCTGTGCACCTCAGACTGTCCAAGAGGTTTGTGATGCCCTGCAACATCTGGTAGGAGAGCCCTCAGGACACCATCCACTGTCTAATTAGAAGCATTCCCCACTGTTGTCAGGCACACACACAAGGACGTGGAGGGCCATACAAACTACTGAGTACCATTTTGAGTTGCTGCAATGAAATGTCAGCAAAAAATTGACTAGCCTGCCGCATCATTTTTTCACTCTGATTTTCGGGATGTCTTTGAATTCAGCACTCGGTAGGTTTATTATTTTCATTTCCATCAAATGATGTGGCACCGTTTTTCCCACATTGAGAACTGATGTGTTTTCAGAATGCTCTTATAATGTTTTTAAGCAGTATATATAAAAGATGGATGTATAAAAGATGGACTTCACTAACTAATTGGTTAGTGAAGTCCAATGTTGAAGCCCAGCAGCATTTTTGAAGCTGCTGTCTTGATGTTTTGAAACCTAATGTGATGAGTGAGGGATAAATCTGACTGTGAAACCAAGGAACACTGCACTCTTATACGGTATTGACTTACTAATTACAAGGCAAGCCTACCCAAAAGCATATGGTGTTTTAGTCCTCTTTTTGACTCCACTAGGAACCGATATTTACAAAAGGAACGTGTTGTTTTCAAAAGGACTTCACGTTCCATTGGGGTGAGCGCTGTTTCCCCTATACAGTAATATTGAAGCACTGGTTAATAGAAAATATGCAGGTGCAGCTTCCCTAATAGATTAGTACAAACAGATAATCTGGTACTTAAGTGGGAGCAACTAGAACATGTGAGCAGTTGCTTTCTTCTGGATTTGGTGAATTCTGAGTTTACTTTTATGTAAAAAGCAAAAGAAATGCATGGAGAACAATAAGAACAAAGAGACTGTTTCATCAAAGAAGTAGTAGTATCTCTGCCCCAACCCTAATGTTTAGTTTAGTTAGTTGAAAAAAAAAAGTATTTCTACAGTCATCTGCTTAGAAAAATATGCAGTAAGCCACAGATTCAAAATTCTGTCTGGAATTAAACAGAAATACAATCTTTATCCTAATATGTCCATAATGAGTCTCGTCTAGATTAGAAAAATGTTTTCCCTCCACTTTTAGAGTCAGCGCTGGTTCAGCTGAATGACAATGATCACGATGATCTTAGGTGTTTTTGCAGAGTCGGGCCAAAATCAACACTGAATGCCTGAAAAGCCAGAAAGTATGCATGACGGTTATTTTGGTTTGTTAAAAATGATATCAGTAGTATTTTTGTCCTGGCATAGGTGCGGCCATTTATCTGCTGCATTTGTTTTCCCCAACGGTCAAATAACGTCAGAGGAACAAACTGCTTGACGCCACAGGGAAGCTTGTCAGCGCACTCAGACATACGGCGGTGGAGCTGTGAGGCCATTAACCTCACTGCCTGCATGCTCGCCTGGTAACAATAGACAGCATACAGCTCAGGTCTTTCCTCACTCTAAACTAGATACATAGGAAAGTCTAATGTTCATTTGATGACTTGGCTAAACAAAACATGTTTATACTTCCTTCCCCTGTTGCCAGCTCTCACCTCAAATGCACTTCTCTGCCACTTTTCCAGCTCTGAGGTGCCTTTATTAACATTAATCACCCCTCCCTTTAACTAAATTGGGAGGCTGTTAATGTAAGTGTATTTTAATGGAACACTTCAGAAGCAACTCCCTCAATTACATCAACTCTTTCCAGCATGGTCCCTATTAAAAACAACCTTTCATTTAGGGCGGGGGAGCCCACAGACAGAGGGAGAAACACAGAATTAAGGGAGCCTTTGCTAATCAGTTTCACCTGCCAAAGTGAAAGCGTGTAACACAGACTGCTGTTTATAAGTAAATTTTATATCAGACACATGGCTCTGTTTATAAAACATCAAGCTACAGTTTTACATTATGGGTACTTATCCGTAGTTTGGGCGGAAATTTGGGGCCCTCCATGGTTGCGAGTTACTAAATGGCCCCGGTGATGTCACAGAGGTTAAAAACACTAGACTTCCCAGTCAGTTTGACTAACTTTCTCCTGTAACTCTAATTCACACAAACAACCGCTTTGCAATCAGAGACAGCACTTTGGAAACTGTGAGCGGCACATCTGCCCACCTTTGAGAATCAAAACAACAGTGTGCTGAGCTTTTGAAAGAGCTGATATAATGGAGACCTGGCCCCTGTAAATGTGTTTGTAATAACGGTGGAACCAATTAGCGCTTGCACTGAAAAGTGGACGAAGCACAGTTTTGGTTTTACTTAGAGCTGTTTTCTATTAAAACTGTAACTGTTGTTATGCACAAGAACAGATCAGATAACTTCTGTGGATTGTTGTGGGAATAGATGCTCAGGCCAAATGTAAGTGCAGCGCAAAAGAAATTGCTTGCAGCATATGCTGGGCAAAAAACACAGCTAGGGTACCAAAGATGAGATGTTCCAAACTTGTTTCTTCTAGAGAGTAGTTAGATGTAAAGACAATGTGTAGGACTCAGCCAAACAAAGCTAAAGTTAGCCCATTCTGGACAACATAAACATCAGTGTGGCTTAGTGATAGCAAACAGCAACATCCAAGTAACAAGAACAGGCCACACTGTTATTCACACCCATTAGTTTTGAATGCACTTTGAAGCTTGGATGTCAGCTTTTTGGAAACTGAGTTTTGGTTTTTGGGGCCAAAAGTTAACTTATGTGCATGAAAGGCTGGAGTGCTACGTTATTAGCGAACTCAAGCTAACTCAAGGAGTTGTAAAAGAAATTCACCTCACTCAGAGTTGTTATGAAGGGGGAGCGAATCCATAAAGACTAACATTTTTTCTGTACCAGGCTATGATTATGCTGGAAAGTTTTCAGTTTTAACATAGCCTAAGCGGCCATAGACTCCCCAACGTCAAGTGGCAGCTAGAGGAAATAAAATTTTCTCCACTTCTGTGATTGGCTTCATTTTTCAGATCCAGAGATTAGCCCTCTGTACATTTCAAGGTCAATTGAGGTATCCACAGATTAGGTTTATTATTCTTATTTTGTTATGAGTTGCATTAAATAAAGTAATACTTAAATATTAGAAATTCACATAAATGCCTACACTACACTGATTTAAAAAAATCTCCATGGCACAATTATTTAAGCTTTATCAGGCTCTGGATACACACAGTACTTGTTCGGTGAACTAGTTACTAATGTACTATTGGTGTAATCTTGGGATATGTAGACAGTGAGAATATTATAATACACATGTTTGTATATTACAAAATTTGTTGATTTATTCATCACGCCTGATACTAGCTGTATCGATCTGTCAGAATGGCAACAAATTCCTATAAGCTGTCGGGGGTACAGTAATCACTAACAGAGCATATCTGTCTTGTAATTCAGTCCTAGCTTTCTGGGTTTTACGGGATTCGAAAATGCTGGTGAATGTTTCATTTTTGAAAGGCCTATCTGCTCAAATTGCACTTTAAAGTGTTGTTCAGACAAACTGTGATCCAGTCCAGACTCTTGTCTAGTTGCCACTTTCTTCAGTCTCACACTGTTATTGTTTGAAGATGTCAGTGTCAATTGCAAAAGCTCAGTATGACAGATTGCACTTTGTTGGTGGGAGGGCAACTCATGAATGGATTACACACACTCCCACACACACGCATATCTGGAAGACTGATTACAGTGAACACAGTCTACACGTTATTAAGATGGCTCAGGCTTTTGGTATTCTGTAAAAGTCTGACTCAAGACAGACCTACAGGGCTTTGTATATTGTTGGGTTCTGCTGATAAATTGGCGATCAAGTTAAAGTTGATGATCAATTTGCTGGAAGGAATGCATTTTTCTGATCTGAGGTTACACAGAGATGTGGGCACTTTTGAAATACAAGCTGAGTTGCAATTGTCTGACAGAAAAAGTCACTTTTTCCTGTCGTTTCCAGCAGTTGTAAAACTAAACTGCCTGTGGTGTCCGATAAACGTGCATTTTCTACCGTGGCATCTTTTGTTCTTGTTGACTCCTTAGGGAAAGAAAGAAACAGTCAAATAACTGTACCTGGGTCCCAACTCATCCTCACACCTCCAGGTGAATTCGCCAAAACTCTCGTAGCGCTGGTTGTAGTGGTAAAGCACACGGTGCAGTGTAGGAGCACCCAGGTCCATCAGAGTGTTGTAAGCTGTCTGCTGTTCTTTCCCACTGGTGTAGCCATTAAACAGGTTATATATCTTATCTGCAATTTCTGAAAGTATACAAAAAAATCAGGGGTTAACTATGGAGACTTGCAGCTTTAATGGGAGCAGGAAATTAGTGTTAACTATGCCCAACAATAAAGAACAATACTAGTGATCAGTTCAAACCCTTTTTTACGTTTACTGAAAAGGCTGACTGGAGCTACTTGATATTAAATGATCCAGGCAAGATGTTCTAATGACGAACTCATCTTTCTCTGGAATCCACGGTAGCCTTGCTGCTGTTTTGGATACACTGTTGAGGTTTGGGTGGGGCGCTTCCCCGAGTTCACACTCAATCACATTTTCAATTACTGTAGGACGCTACAGGAAACCATGTGGAATTATGTCAGCTGGTAAAATATGGGCGAGGCAGAGTAATAAATAAATAATATTAACAGTCTAATCCCAGATTAGGATGGCAATTACTGTAGCGTGATCAGCACCCCTTTTTTTCCCAGTGATGTCAGAGGTCACATGTCTGAGTGAAATACCCGAGGATGGAGGATTAACACATTAACTGGAGTATACATCAGTCAGTAGGGGTCATTGGAAGAGATTCTTTGATGTTGACAAAGACGTTGGACATATTGCTGTTTTTTTCCCTTGGTTATTGGGTACTGTTAAATATAATGGGTTTCATAAGTGGAGAAGATGTGTTTCCTGTTTCTTCTGCAGCTCCAATTTTAGATGAATAAAGCAGATGTCATTTTACATGGATATTTTGGTCTCACTACCATTACCGATCATTTTAAAAGGGATAAATCATCAACAACAAAGTTGAAGAATTCACAGAAGAAAGTAAAACCTTGGCGCGTACCCTCCTCTCGGAAATGATAATGCCAAGAAAATCAGTTAAAACAGAGCTACTACATGGCATGTACTGCATTTCACACCATGCATACATTTCCAGTAATTACAGCCAACTGCATAAGCCCTTTAAATGGTAAATCTTTTCTTATACAATTAGACTGAAAATTGTTTTCACAGTAAAGCTTTTTTTAAACTTTTTTTTTTAAAGTAGCCCCTTAATAGGGTTCAAATAGGAATTGGACAAATTTAAAAAAAAATATAATTGAAACTTAATATTTTCCTAAAATCCTTCCATGTAATGATGGCTTGAAGTCTGCAAAGTGTTTTGCCAGTCCCTTACTGTAGATGTTTGCGATGTGTCTTTCTCCCTTTGGTTTTGTTCTCAGCTAGTGAAATTCAACCTGACTGGTTGAAGATCACGTGGCTTATTCCTGTTTGGGCCAATTTTTTAGGCCATTGTCAACTATTACAGACAATATCAAGTTTGCAAGTTCTGCTTGGCCCTGCAACAGATTGGCGACGTGTCCAGGGTGTACCCTGCCTCTCACCCTGTGGTAGCTGGGATAGGCTCCAGGGTGCCCGTGACCTTAAATTGTTTAAGCGCAAGAGAATAGATGGCTGGATGGATCACAGCACACTTCAGAATTCATCTGGCTGCTTCTGGCTTCTGTCACATCATTAATAAACATTAGTGACCCAAGTACAATTTTAAACTACTCATGTCCATGCATCACACAGCCTTCACTGTGTTCAGATCATGAGCTGTTCCAAGCCTTCTCCATTTTATGTTACTCCTGTCCTTCTGTTACAGGTTGATGTTAATTTCATCCGTCCAAAGAATGCTGTTTGAGAGTTAGTCTCTAAACTGACCTTTCTGTTCATGAGGCTGAACCTTCTGTCAAAGCCTCAGTATTTTCTTCCACAAAGCCTTTTTACAGTAGACTTCAATAATGGATAGCTACCTTATGGGGGAGTGTTTTTCCCCTTTGGGGACCATTGTGAAAGGGTTTTTCTTCATCATGGAAAGGATCCCATGATCATTCATCACTTGAAATGAACTCTTGAATATTTGCCTGCTTAATTTAGGAATAAAGAAAAATCCCACACCTATCACTGAAACAGCTTTTGCGTAATTTTTTTCAATTAGCCCACCCTTGGCACCAGGAAATATGGTACTAGGGCAGAAAAAAAAAGACAGTTAAGGCAATACTTTTGGTCAGGGCCTTTAATTAAAGCCATACTTCAATTGTAGTGGCAAAAAGGTGAAAACTGTGACACTATCCAATAGTCTACGGCCCTGTCTCCAACTCAGCAGCAGGATCTATAAAGTCTTTGGTATGAAGCTTCACTAGTGCACAGGGTGACAAATGATTTCAGCTCGTTAATTTCTGACATGAAATAGCACACTTTATAACCAATATTCTCGTGAGATCTTAGTGTACAGTGTCCATAAACAGTTCTACTCCAGAGAGGAAAACTATCTGCCTGTGTCTTTATGACTCGCTCGATGAACTCATCTAACATCTGTTTTGTGCGGTTTTGAGACATGACTGCAAATAGAAAGAGCAAATGTCTGTCCGGTAAATTACCACTACCGGTAAATGAAAAAAACAAAAAAACAAAAACAAAACAAAAAAAAGAAAACTGCACCAAACAATTTTTTTCCCCCCATATTTTTCTTTATTGTACAGTCTGGGTCTTTTTCCCTCACCTTGTGCTTTGACGTCATCCACAGTTGGACATGGAGTTTTGATGGTGACTTCACTTGGAGTCGAACGGCGCCCCGTGTTGTCTACTGCCCATAGCCGGAACCTGCGCACACACACACACACACACACACACACACTGCACTGTGAAATATAAAGTCCATTTTTCCATTTTGTTAATGAAAATCTATAAAACCTAAAGTAATAAAGTGGATTTCCTGCAGTGTATTCTCATGAAAGTGCTGAACAAAAAACATATGAGCAGCAGCAAACATGTCACAGCTGATGCATTTCCTGCAGCTGTTAATCCAATCGAAAGACTCCCTGCTTTGAAGATGAGGGCCTGCATTATCAATATGGGAATATTTGCCCAGACTCACAATTTGCCCTTCTCTGCAGAGCTAGTTTCACTGAATGAATATCTCCACCTAGTGGCCAATTATTGCAGTAACAAAAAAGATGTAACAATACAAACAATCGCAAAAGGTAAAGAGATGTAAAGAAATAGATGACAGATCATCTCAGCTAGAAGAAAGAAATTTGAATCTTATACTTATCATG
The DNA here is from genome assembly GCA_015107715.1 of Tylochromis polylepis. Classification (NCBI taxonomy): domain Eukaryota; kingdom Metazoa; phylum Chordata; class Actinopteri; order Cichliformes; family Cichlidae; genus Tylochromis; species Tylochromis polylepis. Next base: position 9,578 of record VVHJ01055634.1, read on the forward strand.
TACTCAAAGACTGAACTTTTGCTTTTAATGCAACTGTAAAGTATCTTTTTCTTTTTTTTGCTGTCTTTGAGTTTCTAACATGCCTTTCTTGTGCATATTTTATCTGACAGAGTGTATTGTGCTTCTACAAAGTGCCAGTCTTGAGCGCTGTACGGAATCTCTTTAAAGAAAATATAAAGAGCTGATGGGAGAGACAAGGCCTCGGCGCCGATGCTCTCCCCGAGCTGAGAGCTCAGGGAGATGAATGAGCTGTCAAACAGGATAGAAAGAGCATGTGTAGCTCTTCACCCAACTCACATATGTCAAAACTGTTTGAAGAAGCTCTGTCCATGGGCCTTTTGCCCTTTTTTTTTTCTTTACTTCTCTTTCCCTCCACACACTGCTATTTATCTTTTTCTCACTCTTTCCTCCCTTTCTTTCTCAGCCCCAACTGTTACCTCTGCATTTTTGGTGCTTTTTTCTCTCTTCCCCCTCTTTTTCCCTCTCCACCCTGTTCTTCTGCTCTGCAATGTCTGTGCATGTGTGCGTGTGTGTGTGTGTGTGTGTGTGTGCGTGTGCGTGTGCGTGTGCGGCTTCCCACCTGGCAAGCTTTCTGTGAGATAAGTGTGAGCATGCTTATGAGAACATCTGAGCATCCGGTGCTTGTGCATGTGTGTGTGTTTTTAATTTTGCACTGGAAGCATATACATACACTGACAGACCACTCAGGTTTTTAAATGTAACATGGAATGAAAAATAATTTCTCTTTTTCTTTCATTTGAGATACCTGCTCAACTGCTCATTAGCACAAAAATCTAATCAGTCAATCAGATGGGAGCTCAGTATACTTAGACATGTTCAAAACAACTTCTTGAAGTTCAAACTGAGAATCTGAAGTTAAAGTGCCAACGTGGCATGGTTGTTAATACCAGATAAACTGGTCTGAGCATTTCAGAAATTGTTGATCTGCTAGGATTTTCCTTCACAACTATCTCTAGGATTTACAAAAAAGTCAGTGAGTGGCAATGCCTTGTTAATGCCAGAGGTCAAAGGTGAATGGCCAAACTGCTTTGCACTGACAGGAAGGCAACAGTAACTCAGGCCACCATGTTACAAGAGTATCTCTGTCAAACAGTGAAGCGGGTGAGCTACAGCAGCAGAAGACCACACCGAGTGCCACACCTGTCAGCTAAGACCAAGAATCTGAGGATACAGTTTGTGCTGGCTCGATCTCTGTTGCTTGGATGGGCAGGGTCAGAATTTGCATGAACAACATGAAAGCATGCAAGTAATACAGCCCAACACCATGCAGGACATTTGGCATTTGTCAGAGAACACCAAGATTGGCAACTTGGCCACTGGCGCCCTGTGCTTTTCACAGATGAAAGCAGGTTCACACTGAGCACATGTGACAGACGTGACAGAGTCTGGAGACGCCGTGGAGAACGTTCTGCCTGACTGCCATTAGGTACCCAGATGAGATCCTCAGACCCCTTGTGAGACCATATGCTGGTGCGGTTGGCCCTGGGTTCCTCCTAATGCAAGACAATGCTTGACCTCATGTGGCTGGAGTGTGTCAGCAGTTCCTGCAAGACGAAGGCATTGATGCTATGGACTGGCCCGCCTGTTCCCCAGACCTGAATCCAACTGAGCACATCTGGGACATCATGTCTCGCTCCATCCACCAACGTCACGTTGCACCACAGACTGTCCAGGAGTTGGTGGATGCTTTAGTCCAGGTCTGGGAGGAGATCCCTCAGGAGACCATCCGCCACCTCATCAGGAGCATGCCCAGGTGTTGTAGGTAGGTCATACAGGCACGTGGAGGCCACACACACTACTGAGCCTCATTTTGACTTGTTTTAAGGA
>VVHJ01055636.1:0-12732 GCA_015107715.1 Tylochromis polylepis
ACCCTCAGCAGGTTATCTGACATTTCTCATTTTATATCTTCTGCAACCCTCCCAATTTCTTCCCATAGCCCGTTTGGGAGATTTAAAGTAAATAGTGAAGAAGAAGAAGAAGATGCCCTCACCTTATCATCTGCCATGTGGTTCTCCTGGGGAGTGTTATTGAACTCTGGTATAGGAGAAGGTGAGTCATAGCCAGTTGTTGACCACTGAATTTTCTCTTTCCCACAGAGCTCCTGGATGATCTCTTCTAGTCTTTAAACAGTTTTGCAGTTGTGAAAGGACTGATATCAAGTGTCTGTGTGGCTCCAGGTATCCAGCTGTCACTGTCACATTTTTCTTTGAAAATGACCAAAAAAAAGCTGGTACAGCTTGTAACAGTTTTGTTATCTTAGTTGATTTTCTGTCAAGTGTTTCCTTTTCATTTTATATATAAAGCTGCTTTAGCACCTCTCCCTTTAAGAATCTTGTACTCATAAATATGCACTGATTAGTGTACAACATACAAATCGATAACAAACTGATCTATTCTCATAAATTTAAAATTAATCCAATAAAAATACATATATACACTGCAAAATCTCCAGTGTTAAATTGACACTAGAAAGTGTCTATATGGGTCCACACTTTTGAGTGTTAAATGAACACTTTTGACAGTGTTATATTTTTAACAGTAACCTAGTCAGTGTTAAAGATTAACAATGACTAACACTGAGCAGTGCTGATTTTCTAATACTGGAAAATAACTAAAAATGCTAGTAATATTTCAGTGTTAGAAAATCAGCACTGCTCAGTGTTAGTCATTGTTAATCTTTAACACTGACTAGGTTACTGTTAAAAATATAACACTGTCAAAAGTGTTCATTTAACACACAAAAGTGTGGACCCATATAGACACTTTCTAGTGTCAATTTAACACTGGAGATTTTGCAGTGTAGGAGTGCCAGTTTGTGGAAACCATGTTGGCCCGCCATCTTGAAAACAGTGGATATACATACTATCCCCAATGTTGTCCTAATTGCTTATTGTCAGCAGGTTAGATACATGACCCTCTTGTCTCCGACAGCAGACTAACTAAAGCTAACTAATCAATAATCGCTACTTATTAGCTAATATTATGCCAGCTTATGTTTGGCTCAAGTGTTTTAAAAATCACACTTGACCTCTGAGAAACAGTTTGATAAAATTCTCACATGTTATTTAAGTTTATTCGTTAAGTGTCTGAGTCCAGCGATGTTAGAGCCCCTTCAAAGAAAGTTTTAGTTACACCAGGTAACAACAGCTAACAGAGGCTAATAGTGGCTATGAGTAGCAAAATCAGAATCACTTACTGACAGAAAAGTTCAGGATATCGTCAACCACTCGACACAGTATCGCTGTCATGAGTCAGAACTGATGTTCACAGACTCATCAACTTATATGAGACTCCTTTCACAAAGTGAAAAGTTTTACATCCACTTCAACATGGGCACGTCTCACAGTGTCTGACAGCACTCACTCCAGAAGAATGACAGCCAGAATTTTTGAGATGAGGGGTAAAAATGTAAAAATACTGCAAAATATTTAACTGACACATATCCTTTTTTTTTTTTTACTCCTGATTTATTGGTGAGTGTGGATATTATTAAAATATGTTTATATCGTGTACAAAAATGTAGCAGAAAACAGTAGCAAAGACACACCCGCCAGCTGAGATCATTATGGGGAAATGGGGCGGGCTCTGGCTGTTATGGGGTACAGTGTAAATGTAATATTTTTTGATATTAGGAATATCCACTTTCACTGCCATCACACAGATCCAAAAACAGACCAAATCTGTCTGTAACTAATAGTGTAAAGCAGTTATTCCATTTTTTTTTTCATATGAGCATCCAGTATATATGATAGAAAAAATAAGTTGAAATTGACAGTTCCTGAGGTGAAAACTCAAAATTTGGACTCACCACACAGGTGCACCACGTAGCTTCTCAGCGAGAATCCTGGGCATGGTGTGGGCTGGTTTTGCTATGATCATTGTGGCTTCCTATACTGCCAATCTGGCTGCCTTCCTGGTGTTGGACCGGCCTGAGGAGCGCATCACCGGTATCAATGACCCACGGGTGTGTGATACAAGGAGCTTATTACTACACGTTACCTTTTTTAATCGCATTAACAAATAACAAACTGATCTATGCTTTTCCTCATCTCTTTACGCAGCTGAGAAACCCATCAGACAAGTTCATCTACGCCACAGTGAAACAAAGCTCAGTGGATATCTACTTCCGGCGGCAGGTGGAGCTTAGCACCATGTACCGCCACATGGAGAAGCACAACTATGAGAGTGCCGCCGAGGCTATCCAGGCCGTGCGTGACAAGTGAGTCTCGGCCAGGCCGGGCCGACCAGAGTACGTGTCGGCCGGCTGTTCGACCTATCAAGCACGTAGATCAGGGCTATTCCAGTTAACTCTAGGGGAGGGACATGGACCTCTGGATCAGGTGGAAGTGGTAGGACTTACTGCGACATTCCCCCTGATTCAGGCCCATCGCCCAGCCAAGGCAGGTTTCCAGGGACAGCAGCAGGTGAGGACGTGTCAACAGCACTGACAACAGTGTGAGGTTGAGCTAACATTGAGTCGAAGAGCCCCCTTTTTCAGGTTGTACCCAGACGAACATCTATGAGATTGGGGGAATCCAATGGGGGACGCGCCCTCACCCATCTGGCATTGGATTTCATTTGGGACATAAGCAGCGGTAGAGATTGCTGGTAAACGCTGACTGACACACACGATGTGGTGTGAGAGAGAGAGAGAAGGGTGGGAGCCGTAAATGTGTATGTAAATCATTGTACTGTTGCACCGTAACCCCCTCCTTCCCCTCCTTCCCCTTCCTCCCTACTTCCTCCTCCTCCTCCTCCTCCTCCCCCCCCCTGCCCCCACAGCAAGCTGCATGCTTTCATCTGGGACTCTGCGGTGCTGGAGTTTGAAGCCTCGCAGAAGTGCGACCTGGTGACCACGGGAGAGCTGTTTTTCCGTTCGGGCTTTGGCATAGGCATGCGCAAGGACAGCCCCTGGAAACAGAATGTGTCCCTGGCCATTCTCAGGTCTGTCCCAGCCGAAGCTGCATTACTCGTATGACGTTTTTTTTTTTTTGTTTGTTTTCTTATCAATATGATTTCATGGTCACGTATTGACCATTTATAGCCATCCAATACATTGCCTTATGTCACATCTTTGTATCTCCCCTCTCCTGCCCTGTTTGTCTGTTTGTCTCTTGTCAAGTGTATCACTGTTTGTCAGTACACCTGTCCAGCTGTCTGTGCTTCATCTGTGTTGCTAGCTGGGAGTAAGCGGCTCAAACATTCGGTCATTTGCGGCGTTCATTAACTCTGTTACCTCTCTCCCCACCACCCCCAACCCCCTGCAGTTCTCATGAGAACGGCTTCATGGAAGACCTAGATAAAACCTGGGTGAGATACCAGGAGTGTGACTCAAGGAGCAATGCCCCAGCCACACTCACCTTTGAAAACATGGCAGGTATGGTCCTTATGGCGTAGAGAAAGCGTTAAAAGTGATTGGACAAAAACTGCAGTGGTAAGGTACTGTAGCCCTTTTTTGTCCAATACCTTTACAAAATCGTTGTTTTAGTGTCAGCGTGGTGCTCTGTGGGTAGTGTGCAGTACAGTATCTTGTCCTGTGATTTCGTGCGGTTGTGGTTCTCTATTAATATTGTGTAGTTTGCAGCACTCGTCGTCAGTAGGAGCTGGTTGAGAAAGGAGGGGGCGACCACTGAGCATGACAGTCAGACCATTCGTTCATGCTTAGTGGGAGCGGCGGAGATGTAGACAGGAAACTCACATATCTCTGTGTCTGCTCTGTTTCTGTTCATGTGTCCCTCCTTCACAGGGGTCTTCATGCTGGTGGCTGGAGGCATAGCAGCAGGGATCTTCCTCATCTTCATTGAAATCGCCTATAAGCGCCATAAAGACGCCCGCAGGAAGCAGATGCAGCTGGCCTTTGCGGCCGTCAATGTCTGGAGGAAGAACTTGCAGGTAAGATTGATACCCTGCGGAAGGTGGAAGGGTTAAAACTGGGATGGAAGAGAGCCAGAAAAACCTCCCTTGAATGAAGGTTGATTTCTGTCTCTCAGCCCATCTGAGAACTTTGGGTTTTTTTTAAGCAGTGATCAAACCGACAGATCACCATACAAGAAACAGTGATCTCTGATGCCTACATGTAATGTAAGGCATGCTGAGTGGCCACCCTGTAGGTTTAAAAAGTTCCCAGAGGCCAAATGCACCCGTGTCTCTTGTGTGTGTGCCTGCAGGATAGTAAGGAGGCTTCTGGAAGTCAAGCGGTGGCTGGAACTCCCTCTTTAGTATGTAGTAGAGCCATTTCCACCGTCATGTCACCTCTTGTTCTTGGCGTAACAATAAGATAATTAGAGATTCTCTCACACAATAAATCTCCAAATTAAAAAACTCCACCTCCCACGTCCATGGCATGAACCAGTAGTTCTAAGCTGTTGCTGTGGCGCTATATTCTTCATAAGGTCATATGATTTGTACATGGAAAGCCAGCAGAAAAAAATTAATTCCCTGCCAGAAACATTGCAAAAACATTATTAACAATGAATACTCTACGTTTGATGCACTTTGATCACGACCCCATTGATTTCCTTTTCTCTGGCAGCAAAACTAACAGCAGCCAAAAGCTGATAAGACAAATAGAGCATAAAGAGCAAAATCAATGCCCTGGCACAATCACACGGCACTGACCGTTCCACAATTGTCAGCATAAGTGAAATGTGCAATGCTGCAACGTACAGTGTGTCTCCTTATCCACCGCAGTGTTCATGATGCAGACGTCGAGCAAAAATGTAAAACCTCGCATGGCAAAAGCTTCGTGCAACATTGCCTGAACAGGCATCAATTTAAAGGCTCAGTTCACTCAAACATAATTATATAAGTCCTTATTTTTATACTTGCTCTAGTGGTATCTAACTATGCAGCTAACTTAGATTCATTTTCAGGGGTTTTCAGAAACTTTCATGTAATTAAAAAAAACAATAAATGGAACTTATTTGTAGTTTAAATTCATTTTCATGGCCAGATACCACTATGAACATTTTTGGTTTTGGGGTTTTTTTGAATGAACTGACCATCTGAGCTATAATCAAGCGATAAGTTCCTTTGCTCAGCCAGTGAAGAACATGATTTTCCCCTGTACTCCAATGCAATCAGTGCAGCTTTGAAGGTACAAGATTTCCACATTTGATGGCCAATCACAGCCTGAGTCTGTGATGTGGCTGTGGCAGTCTGTCTGCTGTGTCTCTAAGCCTTGAACTAAGTGAAATGAGACAGCAGGGCTGGAGGAAGGTACAGTATAATTATCACAAGTGCCTGTCAGCAAATCAATGTCCTTCTAAGAGTGTCTGCCATCAAACTGATAGCTGTATGTAACCACTGTATGTGTCCTCATATAGATGTACATATAGATGTAGCCGCATACAGCAGATGAATGCATGCAGGGGGGTGTCACTGAGAAAGGAGAGGGACACACTAAACTGCCTGCAGACTAATGTAATTTATATCCATGTCAGAGATGATCATGCTGATTTTTCTGCATCACTAAACAAAGATGGCTCATGCTTGCTCATCTTGCTCACTGACCATCACCCTGGGCCCAAAAGCTAACATTGCTAGACACACATTGCTCTAACTATAGCTATTACAATGGCGCCTTATGCAAGAAGCGCTGAGAGGGCCCATGAAGTAAGGCTAATCAAATCTGCTTTGCATGAAAATTATTCAGGATCTTATTCATACTGTTTAGGTGCACTGATTTGATTACTCACGGTGATGTAAATTTCTGAAATTAAAAATGACAGCTTGGTTTTCTAGGGTACAAACTCAATCCAAGATCACAGTTTATGTGGCCTCTTCCTTCCTTAGTACAACAATCACTAAAACCTCGATACCCATTACTGGCATCCTTTCGACTGCTTCCATGTGTGTTTCTTGTTATTATGTGCTTTTACTGCCACAGGTTGGTGTATTATGCAAAGCAATGTGCAGGACTGTGCACCCACATACCTTCAAACAGAGGCTCAACTTCAGAGAAGGTGCACTTCTGAGTAAATCTGTTCACAAAGTAAAACCGTCACTAGTTGCCACCTTTGCATTATCTCTGTACGCAGTTATTTTAAAGGCTAAAAGCTCTCAAAGAAGTTCATTAGGTGTCACGCAAACATGGCATTGCTTTTTCTGACTATTACAAAGAAATAAAGTGCATGTCTGCAGGTTGCCTAGGATAGTCAAACTTTAAAAGCTGTAGCAACAGACATGACGAGCGAGTAAAGGGTCTTTGCAGTATAATTTATTTGTAGTTGTTCAAGTTGTATAATGAGAAATGCTAGTTTAGAGGGGCATTTCCTACTTTTATCTACTTTTGCTAATGCACATGCATATTTGTGTGTGAGAGCTTGTTATTCAGTTGCCAATGGTGCCTAAATTATATTAAGGCTTAACTGTCCCTTTAAATAAAGACATGATGTATAGTAATGGGCCGAAGTGTCAGCTTATTCCATTATCCAATTTGTACAAAGCAAATCGAAGTAAAAACAGAACCAGTTTGACTTTGAAGTAAAAGTAGTTGTGCTTTTCAAAGCATCTTGGCTGCAGGGGAAAAGAATTAAGCCAAACCGATGAAGAAATAACCTAAAGAACAAACACAATCTATTTATCTAAATAAGTGAATAAGTGTTACACAGTCTGTAATCTGTCACTTTACCATAGCTGACTGTGAATAAATCGCCTAAGGTCGCGACCACTCGAGTGTAATGGTTGCTATAATTCATGTAGGGTGTGTAAGCAATAACTCATCTTCATCTTTAATAAAAGCTGGCTGTTACATTAGGACTGGGTCAAAGTTAAAGACTACTGCTGATCCACTCTCTCTGTTGTCTTTTTCCAGAGGTGGACAATGTAGCTACAATATGAACATTTATATTATAAAAAAGTTACATTGTGTTCCATTACTAAGAGACTACGCATCTGGCTTTTAGCTTTGTCTTTTCAAACAGATGTTACTTAGAAGTGCACTGTCTGAACCAGATTGAACCTGATGATAGTTTGGGATGAAAACAAAGTGTCAGAAACTCTGCTGCGTGACGATAACAGTGATGATGTATAATGATGCTGGACTATGACAGCTCACATCTGTTTCCAACGGGAAACGCGCAGCCGATGTACACAGTGCAAGTCCCATGCCGCTCTTCATCTGATGGTACAGCATGCCCTGCATGGCCGGGACTGTGCACACGCAGCGCCTCATCAGGGCTCTGGATGGCCGGGCTTCACTCCTGCAGTCTAACATGTGTAAGAAAAGGGGAAAGTAAAGATTAAACGAACACCTGATGTCACTTGGGCATTGATTTTTCTGAACCAAGACCAATACGCACGCTGACTTTAACCATTTACTAACATGAGTTGTCATCTTCCAACAGGAAAAAGATATTTTTTGCACTAAAATCGAGCGGTGCCGTGCACCAATCACTCCTCTGCCAGCTTTCATCTGTCCTGCACATGAGATAATACCTGCTCGCCACCTGATATTATGTCATCAGGGGGTTAAGAGAGTGCTGCTTGGCGGGGTGATGGTGGAACAAATGTGCCCTGAAAGAGCCTAGTCATGTGACCTGATGAAAAAGGATGACCTGCGGGGCCAGTGCTGGCCAGGATTGATTTGTCATGCTATTTGTTTTGTGTTACTTAATCTATGTTCCCCCCTTTATTCCTTCCCTCCATCCATAAAACGATTTGGCATGTTGAAATTCACACCACACTGCCCCGCCCACCCCAAGGGCCTCCCTTGCTGCTACTAATCTGTCATCCTCCACTTATACTTTACTAACATCATCTTAGAGTGCTTCTTTTTTTTTTTTTTTAGAAGTAGCATCTTTTAGCTTTCATTTGCTCAGTTAATTATGAATTTATCATTTAAACACTGACTTTTGTTTTTGCACTTTAATTTCAGTAGAAAACAGACTTTTTGTTGCTCTAGTAGACAACCATTCCTTCTTTTTTTTCCTTTCTTTATGCTCTCCATCTCATCCCATTCCCTGGTGTGTGGGGTGAATTTCCATTATACCCCTTTAAGGTATAATGACGTTAAATGGGCTTTAATTAATGAATTATGTCGCTGTTGTTTTCCTTCTATGCATCCAATACTGTAGCTTTTTTTTATTTATTTTTTTTTAACTTTTTATACCTGCCTGGCTTTGGATGTGGATGTTTGCTTTGCTAGGTTTTGGATTTTTTTTATCTGCCATTTTTGGTTCCCTTGGCTTTTGCTTAAGGATATTCTTTAAAGTAATAACAATCCAAGTGGATGGACATTTATTTTATTTTTCTTTTCTCCCCCTATGCAGCCCTCTTCCTCTGTAGAGACTCAGGATGTAAGAATACCTTAATATGAGTTCTTTTTTTTTTTTTTACTGTTGCACACAGATATCCAGTAATTGTGCTGAGAGTAGCTGTGGGGCACTCTGATGGTATGAGGGAGGGAGGGCACCAAATTGGCTCACCATGTTGTAAGAATACGGTTAAAAGTGCGTCCTTTTCTTTACATTTTTCTTTTATTTTGACAGGTACACATTTGAAGATGTTACCTGTGTGTTACTGAGTAAGAGTAGATTGAAGATTAAGCATGTGCTGAGATGAAGAAGTCGCAGCTTTAAAGTGTGTGTGCACTCAGGCAATAGCGAGTGTACGGGGAGACTATTTTAGATGGTTTAAAACCTAGGTATCACGCCCACTGACATCTTTACTAGTCATCACTCATTCCAGTGCATTTCTAGGGCCAACTGAATGTGTTTCTAGAGGACTACTGTGCCATCTTGTGCAGTCCAAGAGTGATTATGTTGCATAAAATGTAGACAAATGCCCTCATATCAGACTGAACAGACGTTGTTCACTCTCACATCTAACAAGCTTTATCCCCTTCTTTCTCCCTCTTTTACATTTCCAAATGGTATAGTGTTTTTCACAAGGACCCTCCCAGTAATTAGTCAATAAAAAATATAAGGTAATCTATTGGGGTGGCAGTGGTTTTGGTGGTGGTGGGTAGAGCGAAAACGGGTGAGACTGAAACCACGGTTATCACCCCAGCCATAGGACATGAATAATGTTTCTACATATATTTATTTTAGGATAGGAAAAGTGGTAGAGCAGAGCCCGACCCCAAAAAGAAAGCCTCTTTTAGGTCCATCAGTACCACCCTGGCCTCCAGCATCAAGAGACGTAGGTCCTCCAAAGACACGGTAAGGAGACGGAAGAAGCAACACCTTCCCTTGTTTATTCTTTCCTCTCTTTCCTCTTCTCCTACTGTCTCTGCTTCCATCTCTTTGTCTTTCGCTGTCCTCTCTGCCCCCATCCCCATATCCGACCACGAAAGAGTCCCATGTTCCACTCACTCATTTCCACACGGCTCCGCTGGCCTCTGCCACGTGTCTGTCCCTTCACCATCGATCAGCCATTACCATTTAGCTCTTATGGTTCCTCTACAGCATGGAGGGCATCAGTGCAGGATCTCAGGTCAGGCCAGGCCAGGAGCTGGGCTCTGAATTTGGAAAGGGAGCGTCCCAAGTGTCCAGGATTTTTGGGAAAAGGGGGGAAGGATTTAATGGGACTAGTGTCTTCTGGAGGAAGGGGGGCGACAAAAGCAAGCAGTCTGCCAGTGGTGTTTTGTCTTGGGCTGCTCTTCCTCCCTGCCTCTGGTTTGGACGTGGATTCTGTCCTTTTTTTGGTGATGGTGGTGGTGGTGGTGGCACTGTGGTACATGCGTGTGTGAGTATGCAAGTGTGTCTGTTTATACGTTTGTGTTCATGTCCTGTCATTTTGACTGCCTGATCCTTCGTATATCCATTGTTTCTTTGCACCAGTCCTGCACTTCCTCTGTTTGGGTTTCAGCCGCTGTTGGTTTGCTTATGGTTTGAAAAGCATGCGCTGGTGTTCTGTCATTTTTTTAATTCCCAAAACCCTTTATTTTTTTAATTTAAGGTGACGTCCAGCCCTCACGAGAAGAAAACTGATGTGTTGTCATATTTATCGACATGTCTATTTCAGGATTCCACTCATGGATTTCTATTAATCAATTTACTTTTTTGCGTTATCATATTTTCTTTGTCATAATTCTTGTTTTATTTCTAGTGTCCTTGTGGTCTGAACTGTGCATGCCTCTTTCAGGGTATATTTTCAGGTCATGAAGACAGTCTTCTTTAAGTTTTACATATTGTTTTTATTGTGCTAAAAAACTCTGAGAAGACTTAGACTCTCACTGTGTTACGATGCAAGAATAAATACAAGCTACTGTCCCCCTCTTTCTTTTTATATCATTCCTTTGCTGCAGCACAATGAGAGTGTCAGGTTTTCTGCATTCCTTCACAGTTCGGTTGAAAAGCCCTGCTCATTGCAGTTTGGAGAGTGTACTACACAAGCTTGGATCGCACTGACAAACCGGTGACCCGCGGTCATTTGTGCCCAGCTGCTCTGCCAAGCATAGCTGGTTGCTAACCAAATCTGAGCTTTATAAAAGAATGGCAATAATTTGTGAAGATAGCCTTCATAGCCTTTTGCACTAACACTTTGCTTTGAATGTGTTTCTCAGGAGAGATGTAGCCTATGGCAGCAAAGATAACAGCTTGTAACGTTTTTAAAAAAGTTATGATTTGATTTTCTGTTTCTCCTTTCTTTCTCTTCTGTTAACTATCTGTTGTTTTTTTGGGTTTTTTTTAATGGATGTTTCTGCAATGAAGCCAACCACCTTTACTCTTCCCCGGCGTTTTTCCAATAGAATTTCTTTCATTTTATGAGATGAAGAGCGGGATCGCCACGGCCACTTTGTCTGTATGAGGGTTCGGATGCTGGTTTGGGAGCCCTAGTGGGGGAAAAAAATGTCTCAAAGTGTAAAATGAAACAGGATTTAGTGTAATTACAAAAGATGCTCAAACTGAAAGACCTGCCATCTTCAGTCTTTGACCATTATTTTTGATTTTATATAAATGTTCTTCTTTTATATTAATGGATATCAATGGACTTGAGTGTCAGTGTCCCTCACCCACATGCCACACTGCTCCTCTCTCCCTCTGCAAGCATGCGAATTACTTTAACTGTCATAGATGTAGTAACCGTAGAAGTAGAAATACTCTTTGTAGCTGTTCCATATATGAAAAAACAACAACAACAAAAAAACATCATCATAGTTGTGCTGAATAAGTAGCTTTTAACTGTGGTTGTGATGTCAGTGAAGTGTCTCTCTTTTGCTGGTCCACTTGACCCCAGTAGGGTGCGCTGTTAGCAGGCCCTCAAGGTACAAGACATGAGGAGACCCAAATGGGGGCTGTAAGCTATGTGATGATGCAACTTGCGGGTCAAGGAGATGAGGGACATCCACTCTGACTCCTATTTATTACCGTTAAAAAAAAAAAAGAAAAAAACAATTTTCCCATTCAGTCTGGATGCCCCCACATCTGTCAGCATGTTAGTTGCATCATACCAACTTATGAAACTCACATGCTTGAATGTATCGGCTCTATCGGCTTAAAACGAGAGGTGCTTAAATAAAAAAAAGTGACAAATGAGACAGATACACCTTCCCTGTTTTGGTTCTGAATGTCATTAATGTGCAGTAGTAATGTGCTTAATGTAAAAACAAAAGATGCTTTCCTCCATGCTTTGCAACACAGCGCTGAGAGTCAGAATTTTGATTGGTGTGTTGGAAATTAGCTGAATTATAAAGGACATAATGCCATTACTCCACCCAGTCTCACTGTGTTCCAAAACATGAAGCAATTCTACAAAAACAACATGTTCTGCCAACTCGATTTATAGTGTATAAAGCGAATTCTGTAATGTAGGATTTCTGTGTTTCTATGTAAAAGATAAAATTGAAAAAAAGGGCTTACTGCTGCCAAAAGCACTAAAAAGACTCAGTCTAAAGCAAATGAAGCACATGCATGGATATGGGATCTTGCCTCCCCTCTCAGCATTGTAGAAGCCTATAATTCAACATATTCTGCTCTTAAAGAAGCATAGTGATGCAGGGACTGGACGTAAGAGTCCAACACAGCAGCACTTGTGCAATCAGCCCAAAATTCATGTTCTCCTCTTGAGCTAAATATAGAGAAGCTGCCTGTCTGCATGCACACAGATGACTGTGGGGGTGATAAATGAGCTGCCCATTTTATCCACGGTAGGAAGTTATCACCCAGTCATGTTGCTGAGGCAAAAAAATAAAAAAATAAATGACTGCTGTTGTCAAGACTCTCAGGAACTTACGTCAGCTCCAAAACTAGCCCACCTCAGGCACAAACTGTTCTACAAAAATTCAGACTTTAAAGAAAATGACACAAGATTAAAGTCTGCCTGAGAGGGGTCAGAGCAACATCCGGCTTCTGCAGAACACAGTTGTTCCCTAAATTAAAATGAATATTTAGACAATGCTAGAGCAACAACAACATCGACAACAAAAGGGACGCTAAATTTTGTCAAGAAATGACACCCTATTATGTGTCTCTTTTCCTCCGCCCTGTTTTTCTTCACCTCTGCAGCAGTACCCACCCACTGACGTCACGGGCCAACTCAACTTGTCTGACCCGTCTGTCAGCACAGTGGTGTAAGCGGAGAGGGCGACAAGGAGGTTCACTCCCCAAGGAGAGAGGAAAAGAGATGAGGGAGGAGGAGAGGAAGCCAAAACCGAA
>VVHJ01055638.1:0-10206 GCA_015107715.1 Tylochromis polylepis
AGTTATGCTGCAATAGACGTAGGCTGCCGGGGGATTCCCATGATGCATTGAGTATTTCTTTTCCAGTCACCTTTCTCACTCACTATGTGTTAATAGACGTCTCTGCATTGAATCATATCTGTTATTAATCTCTGTCTCTCTTCCACAGCATGTCTTTATCCTGTTTCCTTCTCTCACCCCAACCGGTCGCAGCAGATGGCCGCCCCTCCCTGAGCCTGGTTCTGCCGGAGGTTTCTTCCTGTTAAAAGGGAGTTTTTCCTTCCCACTGTCGCCAAAGTGCTTGCTCATAGGGGGTCATATGATTGTTGGGTTTTCTCTGTATCTATTATTGTACGATCTACTGTACAAATATTAAGCGCCTTGAGGCGACTACTGTTGTGATTTGGCACTATATAAATAAAATTGAATTGAATTGAATTGAAAATAGATAGATAAGCAAATTGAACTTCATGTAGCTGTCATATCTGCAGGATCTCAGAAAAAACAAAAAACAAAAACAAAACAAAACAACAATCTACATTATATGTTATACATTATACTGACCATATAGTGATCAGCATTATGAAATTTAATAAAAAGCATCTAGAACTCTCTGTGGAGCCTTGGTTGAGTTATTAAGTTAGGCATAATTTCTTTTTGTAATAACAGTCATATTCTTGTTGGGACATTGCGACTTTGCAATTGTATTGTATTGAAGCACTCGAAGTGATTCATGCATCTGAAGTCAGTTAACTGCACCGAATATTCTCTTGTCAAAGAAAGATGCTGGTACCTGGAAGGCAAGATTTTAGAGTATGCATTTAAATTATATTATTGTAATTTTAATACAGTGTTTTGGTCTCTTGAATTATTCAGCCAAAATTCTCTATATTGTATAATATGCTTCTGTTAGAATATATTATGCTTTAGCTGGTCTACAGTAAACAGTCTTATTTTTCTTTAAGAGACCTCCATTCATATGACTTCAGTGTGTCTTTACTAACACATATGACAAAGACTAACAGCCTCTTATTCACTGCTTTTGATCTTACGCTACCAAGCAGCCTGAAACCACTACATGTAAGCTTTTTATCCATTATAGCAATTCATTTTGGGTTGCAGAGCTTTTTATACAGTCCCATGTTTTTTTTTTGTTTGTTTTTTTCTGATACAGTAAACCTGCTGTGAATAGAGAAGAAATTGACCATGTCATCGAAAATCCCTAAAACAAATACATGTTTTTCGCTTGATGATTATTCAAACTGTGCACAAGACTGACATGACTACATAATAACCATGACATGACAACTCATCATAATAAACATGAAAACATCATTATCAATGTTTGTCATAGCTGATGCCAATAAGTTCCAGCTGGCCATTCTTCTTCCACATGCAACATTTTGGATACAACAATTTGACATTAACCAAGGATTCTACAGCTAGGTTTTAATGGCTAGTCTAAATTGCAAAAAAAAACCCAAAACCTGCTATCAATGTTTTAATATTAGCCTCCACCCCCAAATAAATGGCCGTGTTCCCACCCACTTCTTTACAAATTCTTGTTGTTTATTTTTGGCCACTTTGTGAAGATATTTAGATAGCGAATGTTAAAAAGGATGAGCAAACAGCATCCATAAACTGTATGTGTGCATTGCAGAGACATCTTCTAAAACCTGTAAAATTCTAAAATTTCCCTCTTCAAAACTGAAGCGCAAACTTGGATATTTAATCAAACTACAAGCTATGAGGCCCTGTTTCTTATTTCAGTGTCTCAAATTAGCTGAGATAATGTTTATGCCCGGGTTGGCATCAGCTTGTCAGTCAAAGAGGTGATGATACTAATAATAAATGTATTTTAACCTTAATACAATAGGTTATTCTGTGTGGTTTTCACAAATAAAAAATTTTTGAGGACATTTTAAGATATGAGTCTCAAATACCATTTGAGTAACTTCAAACACATGACAGTGTGAGGTAATATTTAAAATAAAGCTAAATCATTTATTTAACTTAGCTTTATTTTAACCAATATTGCATTTAAAATGCAGCACAATTATGTCAATGATGCTTGAAAATAGTAATATTTATTGATTAAAATGCATTCATGTTAACAACTAGTGTCATTGTTAATAACTTGTCATAACCGTCTTCAAGTAACAACTTCCAAATTTGCAACAAGCATATGAAGATCCACAGAGAGCAAAGTGAACTGAGGGAATTATTCCTAGGTCAAAATGTTCATGTTAGAATAATCCTCACTCTCTGTTGTAATTTAATAAACTCTCCACTTTTAATTTTTTGTGTCTGTTCACCTTCTGTTGTATCCATGGTGACAGTTAAGGTACTGCAATCATCAAGTATGCAATAATGATGAACTACATCACAACAATGACTTACTTGGCATTGATGCTTTTATAGGCACTTTTTATAGTCTGCCCAGTTTCTGCAAATGCTTCATTCTGGCAGCTAAAGATTATTTTATTTTTGTAGCCTTTTTGTGTGGAACCAAAGTCAAAATATGTCTCTTTCGCATGTAGACCTAGTCACGTGTATATTCTTATAAAATTTTCAAAATGATATAGAAAAATGTTACCATTTCTTAAATCACCTATTCAGTTTTAGTATGCAAGTTGCCTTTATTTTAGCTTCAAAGCCGTGGATTTTGTCATTCTGTCTAAACATAGGTCAGGAAATTTGAGCATAGGAAAAAGTGCACACCTCCAACAGGGACTCTGCTCACAGGTGGATACTAGGATGGTGGTGAGAGCAAAGGGAAATTCATGCAGGGCAGGAACTGAAGAGAGCAGTGTTGGCAGCATAATGGCATCATCACAAAAAAAAAAACAGGTAAGCTTTAGGGCAGTCAGACCATTAGAGAATACAGCTCACATGAAAAATATCACTAAACACAAACATAGCATTGCTCATGTTATTTGCCATAAGTATTTTGATGGCTACACTGCATGTGTTAATAAGGTAACAGCATGAACAGATACCAGGGGCTAATGAAAACTAAACATCACCAGTAATGTTTACCTTTTAGTCTATTTTGTTCGTGCATGCTTGAGTGGCAACTAAAATTTTCAACAACTACCTGAAGGCAGCATTAATTTTGTCATTTGTCATGATTAACTGATCACAATTTATGCGCTGCATAATCAGTCTATTGTTGTTAAACAAGCACAGTAAAGTTGGACAGGTAAGAAAGATTTCTGGGGAAAGAGCAGCCACCAAACACACAGAGAGGCTGGCCAGCCGGTCTAACGCAGAATGACCAAACAGTCAACCAACTTCCACCTGTCCAGATGGCCAGTACTCCCTGCTGCCATGTTAAGCTGATGCAATATACTTTATAAACCAATCTAAAGCAAAATTATTGCAGAAAACATAATATGGATATTTTGTGTGTTTTTGTTATGTTTGTCCATTTCCTCTTGGTTATATTAGTTTATCTCTTTTTTCCTACACCTTGTTCAGTCTTGTAGTATGCTTGAGATTCACAATCCAAGCACAAGCATCAGAGATATATATTAGAGGTATATTGGTCACTGATGAGGCAAAATGCTTAAATGTCTAACTTTCTGCTCAATGAATTCATTGAATCACTGCTGAAAAGAGGCCAAATCCAAGAGGGACTCTCATCTGAATCCATGCATAGTTTTCTGCATTAAAAATGGCCCAACAGTGTCTTGTATTAATTTTCCTGTTCCCTGGTTTATATGACTGTCATCATCAGAGTGATGGTTTATAAAATGAAATTGTGCCACTAAATCTTGTTCAAAGTGACCAAATTACTACTAAAGTTCACTACTTTGCCCTATTTTCATCTTGTGGTTGCAAAATTAAGTTCCAGGTTCAGCTACAGGCCAAAATTGGAAATTTAGTCTAGCCACAAGCCAAGCTGCTATATATATAACCAAATTTAAACCTTCATTTGCCTGTCCTCTAAAGTGTGGTTTCAACCTTCAGTTTCCAATTCAGCTCGCTCCCCCCGTAGACCCTCCAAATCAAATCTCAAGCTCCAACCTGAGTCACGGTGGATGGTGGCAATTATAAAAGTGGGATAACAGCGTTTGCCCTGTGTAAAGAATGATATCACCTATACACAGTAGACTTCAATAGCCCGGCTTTTCATTGGTATTTTACTAGTAGGCCAAGTCATCGAAGTGGCTACATTAATGTTAAACCTACAAGGTAAGTTAATATTACAAGATCATAATTTGTTTGATTCCAGCAAAGAAAAACAAAAAAATGGAACATGTGTCACAGAAAACACTTCAAATTTTACATGTAGGTAGTTTTAAACTAAAACTTTAATAAAAAGACGCGATGGTACAAAGCAACAAACAGCTCTCACATTCTGCACTCCAAAATATTCTAAAACTGCTTTGAAACTGCTTTGTGTATTATTATTTTTTATTATTTGAAAAAATCATTTTTTTAATTGAATTTTATCTGTGATGTGTGACCTCCTGACCTTTACCAGTGATCACTGGCAAATGCAGCAATGCCAGGGAGACTCCACTCATCCGACCCAAGTCTCTGGCACTGCTTCAGCCTACCACCCTGGCTGCCTACTTCCGGTTCACTGAACTGTTACAACCAATGAAGTCACAACCTAGTCAACCGAGTTAGCTAATGAGAGAAAAGAAATATGTCTTCATTGAAAGAGTACCTCTCAGTCCATCACGACTGCATTTGAAGTACAATAAGGTGTTTTAGGCTGCTTACTTGAAAAATTGAGGCATTTTTGTTGAGCAACCTTTTGTTCATTCCTCCATCAATGAGGCATAGCTGGGTATGAGGCAGAGATTGATTTCATCGATGTCCCCCGGGGGTCAGTTTGGAGCAAATTTGAAAGTAATTGTTGAGTCATGAGCGTCCTATTCTAACTTTTTCTGATGCTAATATTATAGTCATTTCGCATAGTGAGAAGGCAGTTTTTATTCCAAATTATTCCACACTGTTCTTGATATTTTTGCAGTTCCTCCTCACATTGTCAGCTTGCCCTTTGTCCACAACCCAGTGTCACCCTTGTGACTGCAAAAGATGTGACACCAACGGGCTTGTTGATCACACTGTGCTTGGCTACTCATGGGTGACTAAAACCCAGATGCGATTGTAATTAGGACTGCAGACAGACCTGATTACTCACCACTATATGAGTGTGCCTATGTTGCTTTTTGTAGAAACTTATGGGCACACGTGTGCATATCTACATACACAGATGCATGCAAAACGGAAGGTGCATCTTTCAGTTTCCTTTCTGTTTGCTCTCTGTCTTTTTGCTTATGCTCTGCATTCATGTGAATATGCATCAGCCTGACAAAGTGTCTGTGTGTGTGAAGATGAAAGACCCAGTAAGACAAATGGAAAGAGAGCGAAAGAGACAGATAGAGAGCAAAAAACACCAAGTTACTCATGTCTGCCTTTTAGCTTGCATTTGTTTGTCTCTTTCTTGTCTGTTTGTAGCCCACACAGCAGGAGGAGCACATTAGTGACAGTTTTTGGTGATGGAGAAGACAGGAAAGGCAAGATAATGTGCAAAATTTGCATAATTTTTCCACAACTTGGCCCTGCGGTCCTTGTAAATCTTTGGTGTGTGACACGAGGTTATTCGTCCTAAGCCCTTTTGCGGGTCTGCCTGACGAACAGTATTGGGTCAGACTCTTATGATGAATGTACCCTACTTTGAGCGGCCTCTGCACTTTTCTCTGGTTTTCATTTTATTTATTTCCCTTGACTGTTCTACTCTGGATACCTAAATAAAGTCAGTCTCATTATGTGAGTTAAAATTTAGGTTGTTATTGGCCAGGAAGTGTATTTAACGCCACTGTAACTCACAACCTGCAGACATTTCCCAGGGAGCACTCAAAATGCAGTGGCAGTGAATCAGGAGATAAATCAACTGGTTTGCTGTCACCATGGCAATGCTATATAATTAACTGTCTGCCTTCAATACTCCCAGATATATATATATATATATATATATATATATATATATATATATATATAAATAACACAACAAAATAAAATATGTGAATTAATAGCTTTTGCCAAGTAATGTGTAAATGTGCTGATGTAGATATAAAAGGCAAAAGTCTGGAAAGCTTGCATTTTTGTTTATTTAAATGACTTTGATCTCAGTCACATATACACCCACAGATACATGCACAGTTACTACTGCATTATAGATAAATGAGCTTGTCAAGAATTAGGGGGTGTGTTCCAAATGCAACATTTTAACTGAAAGCAAACTAAACTGTTTGAAGTGACTCAGACTTTTGGGTATGTTTCTGTTTTTCCTCAACACTTCATCATAAAATCAAGACTTTTCTAACAGTCATTTACGCTTAGAATACAAATGTTTACACAATGCAGTCTGTATACACACTAGTTTCAGTATACATTTAAATGTTTTCAGGCGTGAATAGAAAGTTTTGCAACTTTGCACATTTAAAAAAAAATCCAACCTTAAGGCCTTTTTTCTGTCTTTTTCCCGGCCATTCTGACATATTCTATTTATCTGCTTCGTGTCTATACTTGATGATACTGGACTGCATTTGGTAATCTATCACACTCTTCTGTTCATCTAATATTGGCCACTTTTTTTTTTTTTTTGCATGTTACTGCATTAGCTTTTATCTTTATTTAAACTGTCACTCATTTTTCGCTATTGGCAAAAATGTTGGAACCCCTTGAAAATAGGGGTGGCTAATTATTAAGATTTAGCACAATACCAACTGTCACACTGGTTTGAAAATTGGGCACATGCTGTATTATTGGGGAACGATGTTCACTATTGCCCTGTCGTGACAGAGGTACTGTTCTCCCTCAGAGACAAATAGCTGTGAGCCAGGAAAGCCCAGAGTGATCTCTCTACAGTATGGCACATGTGTGTGCGTGAGTGTGGGTGTACAGCCTTGATGTCATTTTCCTTCTGGAGGTTGAGCTTATCCTATTATGTCTGGAGCAATGCCCACAGGAAGGTCATGAAATGTGTGCGCACACATTCAAGATTATGAGTGTTTAAGTGTGCATTTGCACAGACCATGTACTTGTGTGTGTAAGGTCACAGGGTATGCAGCTGAGCTGTACCCAGCACTGAGCACATAGTGCCACAATACGTGAACCTTATGAGAGGTGAAAAGGTGAATGGGGAGCACAGAGTTATTACTGACTCTTTCAGGCGTGTCACTGTGTGGTTTAGTCAGGGGGTACAGAGGGGTCAGAAGGAGAAGGTTTTAAAGGTGCACTTCATTTATATATATGGATTTTCCTACATGGAACAAAAACACATTCTGGGATTTTGAATATTCTGAAGTGAAAAAACTTAGAGAAAAGAGGCAGGCCTACTGGGAGGCAGAGCTGTTGTAATGTGTAAAAATATAAGAAAGGAACAACCACAATGTAGTTTACTCTGCTGTGCTCTTCAGACAACAAAGAACCAGTACAAGGTTCCTCTTTTCCTTTCCGCTCACTAAAAGGCTTTGACTTGCTTTTTCTTTTTTTTTCTGCCTTACTCATCCAATGCACTCACAACACATGCTGTGATTCTTTTGGCAAGTGGAGCTATGTGTATGTTTTCTCTATGTGTGGGCTGTGATCAGGTGCACTCAAGCCAAGATGGTGTGTGTGTGTCTCTGTGCGTGGGTGTGTGTGTGTGTGTATGTGTTGATGTTCCCGTTGTGCTTGCTGGCAGTAGCTTTAACAGGTGGGTTTCACTGTGTGTGTGCGTGTGTGTGTGTGTGTGTGTGTGTGTGTGTGTGAGTGGCAGAAGATCAGAGATCAATCTGTCATTCTCTTTTTCACTTTTGGATATTGGAGCCAGTTTTTACTACATCCAGTCATCACACCAATTATATAGATATAGCAAAAAAGAGGGAAAAAAAGACTATAAATGTGTTATTAATAAAATAAGAAAATATTTGAATGGCAAAAAGTTAACAGCATACAAATATTGGGATAGCACAGACTATATAATAGATTCATCCACCATGATGCACTTGCTCTTTCGAAGCCTTGAAGCCACTGTGTTGTGTTGAAGTCATTGTGTTGTTTTTTTGGAGCCAAAAGTGACAACATCAGGACAACAGGGTGCTAAGTTATCAGCTAAGTTTAGCGTGGTTAGCAAGTGCAACAACAATATGTGTGGTTGGAACGCACAGACACAGATACTTCACAAGAACTGAAGCACAGATTTTTTGGATAGACTTATTATAATTTATCTCTAAACTATCTTGGGGTGGGACATGGTCAATTTGAATTAGTTGAGGCAAAAGCTACTTTGCACTAGCAGAAAGCTAGTTTTCACCCAGCTGGCCCTCAAGCAATCTGAACTTAAGTCTTTAATACAGTTAAGAAATACTTACATATGCTGAAAAATAAATATACCACTCAGGGCAGTTGTCACAAAAAGGGAAGTTTGCAATAATTTAAAGTTGTGCATTTTAACACTGAAACGTTTTGGGATTTAATTGCTCTTACAGCTAGCCTCAAGCAGTAATTCCAGTTTATAGGAACTTCCCTTCATTGCTCAGCACAGGAGCCTGCAGTTTGAAATATAAAGTAAATATATTTACTTAGAGTTAATGTATAATTAGAAGAAGCTGGATGAGCACATACTACAGGACAGTATGCAGTCCTGAGAAAAGCTAAGTACATCCTCACTGCTTCTATAGGAATAAAGAGGTTAAGGAGCAGCCAGGTGCTGCTCATCAAATCTACTTGATTAACTGATCATGAGAAAGTGTCTGCCTGATGAACAGTATTAGGTAAGACTCTATAAAAGCAGAACTTCTGTCAGTTTGCTATTCTGAAGCATTCTGGTATGTTAACACTATAATCTTCCAAGGAATCTCTCAAATTCTCCCCAAGGTGAGAACATGCGACACTCAAAGAAACTGTAATAAACACAACAGTTACACTGCAGACTTTGCACAGCTTAGATAGGATGTTAAATGTTAAAGTTCCAAACAGTAAAATTAGAAAAAGACTGTTTTGGATGGAAGGGTTGCCAGGCAAACAAATCACAAGACTTCTGAAACAATGTCCCTTAGACAGACGTTTGGCCGTAATGCACAACACCGCATTTGACAAAACCCAAACACAGCATATCAGCACAAACACCTCATGCCATGGTAGAGGAGGGGTGATGATTTTGGCTTGTTTTACAGCCACAGGATCTGGACAACTTGCAGTCATTGAGTCAACCATGAACTCCTCTGTACATCAAAGTATTCGAGAGTCAAATATGAGGCAATCTGTCTGACAGCAAAAGCTTGGCCAACACTGGATCAGGAAACAGCACTATGAACAGAATGGCTGAAAAAGGTGTTGTAACGGTCCAGATCACAACCTGAACAAAATGCTTTGGCTAGAGACTTGTGCATAAATGAATGTCCATATACCTCAATGAATTGAAGCAACACTGCAACAAGAAAGGGCCAAAATTCCTCCACAAGTATGTGAAAGACTGATAAAGTCATACAGAAAATTATTAATTCTAGTAATTGCTGCTAAAGGTGGTTCCACAAGCTACTGAATCATGGAATATACAGTGGGATGCAAAAGTTTGGGCAACCTTGTTAATAGTCATTATTTTCCTGTATAAATCGTTGGTTGTTACGATAAAAAATGTCAGTTAAATATATCATATAGGAGACACACACAGTGATATTTGAGAAGTGAAATGAAGTTTATTGGATTTACAGAAAGTGTGCAATAATTGTTTAAACAAAATCAGGCAGGTGCATAAATTTGGGCACTGTTGTCATTTTATTGATTCCAAAACCTTTAGAACTAATTACTGGAACTCAAACTGGCTTGGTAAGCTCAGTGACCCCTGACCTACATACACAGGTGAATCCAATAATGAGAAAGAGTATTTAAGGGGGTCAATTGTAAGTTTCTCTCCTCTTTTAATTTTCTCTGAAGAGTAGCAACATGGGGGTCTCAAAACAACTCTCAAATGACCTGAAGACAAAGATTGTTCACCATCATGGTTTAGGGGAAGGATACAGAAAGCTGTCTCAGCTGTCTGTTTCCACAGTTAGGAACATATTGAGGAAATGGAAGACCACAGGCTCAGTTCAAGTTAAGGCTTGAAGTGGCAGACCAAGAAAAATCTCGGATAGACAGAAGCGACGAATGGTGAGAACAGTCAGAGTCAACCCACAGACCAGCACCAAAGACCTACAACATCATCTTGCAGCAGATGGAGTC
>VVHJ01055639.1:0-10964 GCA_015107715.1 Tylochromis polylepis
ATGACTGAGGCCCCTCGTCTCTGTGGTAACGACTGGGTTTTTCAACAGGACAATGCTACAGTACACAATGCCTGCAGGACAAGGGACTTCCAGGAGAATAACATCACTCTTTTAGACCATCCTGAGTGTTCCCCTGATCTAAATCCAATTGAGAACTTTTGGGGATGGATGGCAAGGGAAGTTTACAAAAATGGACAACAGTTCCAGACAGCAGATGCCCTTCGTGCAGCCGTCTTCAC
Source organism: Tylochromis polylepis (assembly GCA_015107715.1). Taxonomy (NCBI): domain Eukaryota; kingdom Metazoa; phylum Chordata; class Actinopteri; order Cichliformes; family Cichlidae; genus Tylochromis; species Tylochromis polylepis. The sequence goes on from VVHJ01055639.1 coordinate 240, forward strand.
CACTTGGAGAAACGTTCCCACTCACCTCATGGAAACGCTTGCATCAGGCATGCCGCAACGAATTTTTGAAGTGATCAACAATAACGGTGGAGCTGCTCATTACTGAGTTCATGTTTGGAACTTTGATTTCTGTTTTGGGGGTTTACGGGTTTCTTTTGGAGGTGTGGTCCTAAACTTTTGATCAGCTGTAAAACAGCTTGTTTCAGTTTAAGCGTTGTTTTCAATAAATTGCATGCTTTCACTAAATTGTCTCACTCCCATTTCTTCTTGTTGCATGTTGAAGCTCTACTTGGAACCTTGTTAAGATCCAACCATGCAAAATATGATTTTTTTGCCATTTTTCAAGAAGTCTTAAACTTTTGATTGGGACTGTATGAGTGTATATATGATCACTGCCACTGCACTTTATGTACACATAAGAAAATCTGAGTGTATTTTACTGTATAAAGGAACCTTTAATACACAGTATAAATTACTCTTGTACAGTATTTTGGCTTTTTAAAAAAAATTTGTACAGTCATTTCTTTCTATTTTTAAATGTATAATATTCATTTTTTCTTCCTTGTGCTGCTGTATCATGTGAATCCCCTCAGTGTGGGATTAATAAAGTTGATGACTGTGTCTTTAGGATTGACCGATTTTTATGACTGTGGCATAAACCTTTTCTGAGCTGCTGGTCTTTCTGTATTATAAAACAGCCTGCTTAGTGTTTTGTTTTTTGTTTTTAAAAAAACAAAAACAAAAACATATGATAATGATGGTTGATTAGTTTTGATGACAGAACAAGATCCCCTACACCACGTCCAGACATATTCCACACATACTGTGGAGATGGCTGCTGAGGTTTTGTAGGGCGCTCACTCTGCAAAGTTTGGATTGCTGGGAGATCACTGGCCAGGATAAAAAGAGGGCCATTAGATGAGCTACTGAAGCTGTTGGAGAAAGCCACAGCACATCAGAGAGTTGCATCTTTCATCTATGCATTCATTTGGACACTTCACTTATATGACTAGCCACATGGGATTTAGGGTAACACTGCTATGTGCATTATTGTCTGATATAGTGCAGGTTTATTGTGCTGGTGGTAGAAATTTGTGAAACTGAAGCTTGGCAATAGGTGAGCTGGTGATTATTTACATTTACCATTTTAGTGTTGCCTTTGTTTCATTTTCAGTTAAAATTCTCAGTGCAGAACAAAATTATGGGTTTCTAAACTCTTGATCTGTTGTGCACATGGGCAGCTGGAGACAAGACATCCAAGTCATCATTCCCATTTTACTTCTTTGAAGTCTGCTTGAAGTCCACGGCTTGGAGAGCATGTGAAGTAGTTGCACAATAATGTAAACTCTCCACAGATAAATGGAGAATTTACGTGTGGTCACATTAGTGATCTGCATGGACCCTTGCGCTCACAGTCCTATTACTCAGGAGTAAGTGGACTCACGGACATGCGAAGTATATTCAAGGATTAAGAATGCAGCACTCACTATGCCAGACTTGCTTTTTAGGAGATCTCAGCAGTAAGCCCGTCTTACCGTGTGGATTATCAGGGGGTCTTTCATGGAGTGTCCTGTCTTCTCCATGTCTCCAATCCCCTCAAACTCCTCCTGGTCATATTTGCTGTATATATCTTGATCCTAGTAAAATTTGAAAAGGAAATAAATAAAAACAAACATGATTTATTATGTAAACTGTGTTCACATACTAAGATGTAAAGAGTTAGAAGGTAATGAACCTGTGTGTCTGAGTCTTCAAAACCATCCTGTCCATCCTCCAGCTCCACTGTGGCTTCATCCTCATCCTCATCCTCATCCAGCTGCAAGGACGGCGAAGCCCGTGGCGGAGGGGTGCTTTCTGCTTCAGCTGCTGGATCGTCGTTCATGTCCTCAAACTCGGCAAAGTCATTGTCATCAAAGTCTGCTAGGTCCTCTCCGTCGTCAAAATCATCATTGTAACGCCCCCTGGAGACAGGGATGGCCAAGAGGAGCAGCAGAGCGGGTATCAGGAGGAGATGGAGGCTTCGCATGGTGGGACCTGCATCAGAGCGGGGTGAGAGAAAGTTGATGCAACAAACAGGAAAATAAGGGCTGATAACAGCGTAGACGGAGCAGAAAACCTGGACAAGAAAAAACAAAACCATCTGAAGACAAAAATTAAGAATGAAAAATAATAGATAAATTTATCAACCAGGATATCTGGCAAGAAATAGACTTTTTTGCTTATTAAATGAGACCTGTGGACCAGTTTAACATTAGAGCCACTTATGTCACCTTATTTTCAAATATTCAAAGAGTATTGTGTAACTTCATTTAACAGAAATCTGTGCATTTTTCTCTCATCGTTGTCCATTTTATAAACCCAGTTCTGGTAACAAGCCAAAACTTTTATATGCAAAATCTTTTTAAAAAAAAAAATTTTATGTAGAAAAGAATGATATCTGCACGATGTGAAAAATATAATAGACCGGTGTGGGATGCACAACCTCTGCATCAATGTGGGGAACATAAGGAAGTTGGTCTTCAGGAAGAGGAGCAATACTCCCTCTCCCTGTTCATCAGAGGAGTAACTGTAGAAACAGTCCACAGTCTCAAATACATCAGAGAACACATTTCCAGGGACATGACGTGGACCAGTAACACCTGCAGCATCATTAGGAACGCCTACCAACAACTTCATTTCCTCAAGAGGCTGAGGCAGGGTGGCCTCAATACCCCATCACCACTTGGTATGGAAACTGGTCTGCTGCTGAGAGGAAACGCCGCAGAGCGTAGTGGAAGCTGCCCAGATCATTTGCAGCTCCCTCTCCTCCATGGTCTGTATTATGAGGGATGCCACCTACCCACTGACCCAGCCTATAAACTGTTTTGGCCCCCTCTCCTCCACTCAGGCTGTGGCATATTAACACCAAAACCCAGAGGCTGCAAGACCAGTCAGCTCCATACCTCACCAACTACACTTACAGTGCTCTGCCCTGCTGTAGTGCTCCACTTTTAACATGTAGTGTCAGAGCTTTATTAGAAATAAGCTTATTAAGTTATATTATTGATTTATTCTTAAGGATAGCTTGATGTTATGCATGCAGCTGGTTCTCAGGACAGATTTGGTTTTTCATTTGTAAAGATGCAAAGACAAAGAAATCTTCCCCCTGATATCTACCGATATGTAAATATGCAGGTGTCCAAGCGAATAAAAAAAAAAGGTCATTTGCACATTTCTGCCAGCCATGAATGATTTACACAAAGAAGAGATAAAAAAAAAAAACAATCTGGTTAATTCTTTCTTTGTGAGAAATGAACTGAACTGTGGCTTTAGAGAAACTTTACAACCTCAAAGTATACCAATATCCTCAACCTGATACTAAAAATTTTAAAGTCTAACTCTCTCTTTCTCTTACTCCATCCAACATGAGAACATTACATATAAAGATAGAAAATAAGACCATAATACCAATTATAACCACCTAGGACCATTCCCATCCACACCCACTAACAGACAAGGGTCATACTTCTTTTGGCTACTCCCTTTAGGGGTCGACATAATGGATCATCTGCCTCCTTCACTACATCCATTAACCAGTCATAGTCCTTACATTTCAAGTCCCTACTCTCACAGCCACAGTCCTGCCTTTCCTTCTCTTTCACCGTCTCCCTCTCCTCTTCCTTTGTCTTCAGCCAACGGTAGCACAGTTTCCACTGACACCCCAATCTGGTATGGAAATGTCATTCTTTATGACCCGCATGCTTGAGCACTATATCGATGAGGTCGGATATTAAATATTTATGTGGTTGTACTGTACATTAAAAACTGATAAGTGCATAAAATAACATATTATAAAGCACAATACTTTTGGATAGGTGTGGTTAAATAATTCTCGATGAATGTATAGTTCATCAAGTTAATGATGTCAAAGGCAAACAAGACAGAGCTCCAACAACAAAGAAAATACAAGATAAGCAGAAAAAGATCCACTAACTTATTAGGATTTAGCAACACTTGACCACAGAAACTTACATATGTGTCATAAGTTTGCCGGATCTTTAACCCAAAGACTGAAGTATTCCTCTAAAACCAGACCAGCATTTGCAAAGAGAAGCCGTCTTCCTTTGAGATCAAACTCAAACTCAAAGGAAGTTTAATCTCGTCGCACAGTAGGGTATTAAAGTGACAAATTCCCAAAGAGGAAGCGCTCCCAGTAGAGCGACAGAAACCAGAAAGGACTAAGGAAGAAAGTGACCTTTAATTATCAGTATCTCCGCTTTATCACTAAAGAAAACTGCACCTTCAGACGTCTGTGGATGCCAGCCGGGAGTAACTTAAGCAGCTTCAATCTTATGAGCTTTCGTTAGCTCAACTAACTTTTAGCCACAGACCCAATCTCTGCTAAACGATCGCTTACAGCTAAAACAGAGATTTAAGTCTCTGATTTTTTTTCAGTGACATTTGTGTTAAAACTAGAAATGCTGCCTTATCTAGTAACGGCTGCATAGTTAAAGCACAGCAACAGTATTAATATCACCAGACCCTTCCCCCCCGCCGCCCAGCTCTCACTCACTCACTCAACCGCTAGCAAATCTGACATTAGCATGCTAACGGTAGCTAACTAGCATGACAGCACGTCTCTAACAACACATCTTACAATTTGAGGAAAAAAAAACAGCCTTTTCGTTTAAAACGAGCCCAGTGAAAATAAACTAATGAATAAACAGCTCACCTGGAGTCGACTTGTGACGGTAAAAGGAGTGCTCGTGTAGATTAAACAGCATGAACTGCCCTTGTGGTGACGGTACACCTGAAAATCAAGAAAAACCTTTCAAATTAAAGTATCGCGACCGGATGTGGGGGATTTGTTTCTGTACATTTCCAAAATGAAACTTTTATTTTGATTGCTAAAACCGGAAGTGTTTGCATGTCTACATTAAGGTCGTTCGATACTGCCGCTCCCTGGCGGACACAGCACGCAACTACAGCAACACCTATTATAGAACATATTATACACCTATTATACACTTAAAACCTGAGTTGTCATACTAAGTATACTAAATGTTAATCTTAACGACATTTCTCGTTCACCGTTAATCTTAACGGATTCAATAAAATGCTCTTAATTCTAAAAAATAAAAAAGTAAATCAAATAAACAAATAGATATATAAACATAAAATATATAATAAAAAACATAAAATCATCAGATCGTCAGATAATATGGCAAGTGTAATTTATATTTCTATGCAAACTTAAATACTTAAAAAGACTAGTTTATTTCAGTATTTTAAACAAAAAACATATTTAATTTATGGTCGTCGATATACCTTGCCATCTGGTGGTCACAATGAGTAATTACATAGTTTGCTTGTGGATGTCTTATTGTGGAGTGAACACGGAAAATGTGTGTGGAGTTGCAGTTACTCTCTATGACCACAAGAGGACCAAAATACCGAAAATCATGCACTTTCAGTGTTAAAATCATTAAATAGATATATTGACTGTAAATGATTTACATTATTTTAACGTATGTTTAGAGTAACTGTGGAAAAAACACTGTAATTACACAGTAACAAATTATAATAACTGTTTACAATGTTTATGATTAGTATGAAAAATACGTAGTGTAGTCCTGAGTATGCTCATTACACAACAAAAGCACACGAGTCAGAAGAAAGCAATGGTTGCAAATATCATACATTATTTGGTAGATGTAAGTAAGAACATTTAGCTGTATGAATATGATACTACTAAAGAGAATTTACTCATAGGCGATTTAGGCTCATTGGAGTACTGTTGCTGTCCCCAGGAAGGCAAAAATAACTGACATTCTTCGACTTTTTCTATCGTATGCAAAAACGAAATAATTGCATTAGTGATGAGATGATGGATTGTATGTTTGTCTGGAAAATTTTTAGGGAGAAAAAGAAGAACATATTTGCTCTATTTCAGCATCTTCAAACACTGGTTCAACTCAGATTTGATTAGTGTTTCAGGTTGTTTTCCAAGTTCACAAAATCTTTTAAGTTAGTTTTAATTATTTTTCAAAAGTCTATTTTTATATTTATTTTAGTAAACAACATTATTTTTCACAATTAGCTTTAGTTTAGATTTGGTTTACCCTGGCAAGAAGCACAGGCGTTACAGGGAGAATACAGCCGTTTCCACCAGTTTAGCTTCCTTTTAATTTATTCACATCCGACCAGCAGGTGGCGGTGATGCACCTCTAAGCTTGTTCGCTGACCGCCAATAAATCCAAGAGTAGAGGGAGTTTTATGTTGAAAATACTAACAGGAAGTGATCTGGATATCGTGTGACTTGACCTTTTCGTCAGGTTGCAGCGAGCGATGGTACTCTTTGTTAAGTAACGTGGTGGTAAATGTTGCTTTCAGACAAGATTTGCTTCATTAAATAGTCGCTGTCGCCGAGTTTGCGGACATTTGTTCATACGAGTTAAAGAAGCGGGTCGAACTTCGCTTGTGGGACTACTTAAATCGCAGTTCGCTGACGCTGGTGTGTTGGCTTCAGTTCGAGGGGGGATGTCTCTTCACGGCAAAAGAAAAGAAATCTACAAATACGAAGCGCCATGGACGGTGTACGCCATGAACTGGAGCGTCCGTCCGGACAAACGGTTTCGGCTGGCTCTCGGCAGCTTCGTTGAGGAATACAACAACAAGGTGCGCAGTGTGGTTTGGGCCGCCAGCAGCTAACGCAGCGTTGACGAATTAATGCTAATGCTAGCTTCTTTAGCATACAATAACAATGCCCGATATGTTGTTATTCACCAGTAAAACTAAAGCAACAACGGCATACATATGTGTTAATAACCAGCGCGTCTTTTGTTGTGTATTTGTAATAATACCCCTTAGTAACGCCACTATAAATAGATCATTTTAACTCCGAACCCCCTGGGAACAGTCATTTGGTTCATTCCCGGTATATCAGGTCGTTTGTTTGATATGACAGGAGATGTTTTTCCTCTTGCACAGGTTCAGCTGGTGGGTCTGGAGGAAGAGAGCTCAGAGTTTGTCTGCAGGAACACATTTGACCACCCTTATCCCACCACCAAGATCATGTGGATCCCAGACACGAAGGGGGTCTATCCAGACCTGCTGGCCACCAGTGGGGACTACCTGCGCATTTGGAGGGTAAGAATACAGATACCTGTGTTTTATATAGGAAAATCCTGAACAAGCAAAATATAATAGAAAATATAATATCAATTAAGTACAGTGAGTTTCCAAAAGTGACTTAAAATAAAATTGCAGACAAGGCACGGTTACCTTAAGAGTAGTAAGTTTTGAGCAAAGGGGTGACCACACAGGAGCGAGGGTGCTGGAAGACATGTATGAGTACAGCGTGACAGTGGTGATAGACAGGCTGAGAGATGAGGTCAGACGGGCGTATCCGTGGACTATGATGTTCATATGATATTGTGATCTGTAGGGAGCAGGTGGAAGAGAGCCTGGGGAGGTGGAGGTATGTTCTAGAGAAGATTAAATGTCAGGAGAATCAAAACAGAATATATGTGAGTGGATGAGAGGGGGACATGTGTAACAGTGAAGATGCAAGGAGCATAGGTAGTGAAGGTAGAGGAGTTTCAATAGCTGGGTTCAACCATTCAGAACAACAGACAGTGTGCAAAAGAGGTGAAGAAGAGAGCGCAGGCAGGGGGGCAGGGAGTGGAGATGACACTCAGGGGTGATTTGTGACACAAGGATAGGAGTGAGAGGGAAGGTTTACAGGACGGTAGTGAGACCTGCTGTGATGTATGGTTTGGAGATTGTGGCACTGACGAAAAGACACAAGGGCGAGCTGAAGATGTTAACATTTTTGCTAGGAGTGATCAGAATGGACATGATTAGAAATGAGTACATCAGAGGGACAGCTCAGTTTGAGCGGTTTGGAGCCAGATTTAAAGAGGCAAGGCTGAGATGGTTTGGACATGTGCATAGGGAGTGACGCTGAATGTTGGTCAAAGGATGCTGAATGTGGAGCTGCCAGGCAGGAGTAAAATAGGAGGGCCACAGAGAAGATTCATCGACGTAATGAGGAAGGACATGCAGAGGGTTGGTGTGACAGAAGAGGATGCTTAGAGACAGGGTGAGATGGAGAGAGATGAGCTGCTGTGCTCTAAAAGCAGCAGTTGAAAGATGAAGAATAAGAGAGAAGAGATCAAGATGTCATCTCTTTATGACCTATTAACTTTAAAAGTGCTCATTAAATATTTTTATTACCTACTATTATGTTTTAAATTGTACTCTAAAACAGACAGGGAGTAAGAGCCTGTGGGGCATAGAAGAATTTGCATTAATTTAACTGGGATGAAATGAATGCATGATTCTTCTTGTTAAAGTCTTAGGCGATAAAATGAGCAGATGACAAATGTAACTGGAGGATCGGACAGCCAACTGTGTTAACAAATAAAAACTATTTTGTGTCTCTCTGCGCTATGGAGCTTCGCTGTTGTTCAAAAACTATTAATAACATATCAGTGACCCACATTTTACTTCTTTATTGTGAACTGAAAGTGTCCCGCTGCTGTAACTATTACTTCGTGGAACGAATGCATGATTTAATCCTCTTTAGTTGCTAAAAACATATCAAGCTGTTTTAAAAACAGGAAACATTACATTTGTGAATTGTTGAAGATTTTTAAGAAGATGCATTTTGTTTTTTTGTTTTTTAAAAAAATTTTTTGAATGTTTTCATAACAAAAGTGAACGCAGTATTTCCAGCTTTATTTAACTCGTCTGCTGTAGCCTCGATGTAAACTGCTATGTTTAAGGATAAGATCTTTTCTTTTTTTTTCTTTTTTCCCGTCCTTAAAAGTGGCCGGCTGGCGGCCATGAATCAGTCACATTTGCTGGTAGCACTTGTTGTAAGAATCCTTGCGTTTGTGTTGCAGGTCAGCGACACAGAAACACGTCTTGAATGTTTGCTGAATAACAACAAGAACTCAGACTTCTGCGCGCCCCTCACTTCCTTCGACTGGAATGAAGTTGATCCTAATTTACTTGGTGAGTAACCCAATATGTCATAAACTGTGACGAGTCGCTGAATTAAATGTAGTTTTTATTTCTTTTGTGACGTTTGAATTCATTAAGCTGCGTTGATTTTTCTGCAGGTACTTCCAGTATTGACACCACCTGCACAATCTGGGGGTTGGAAACCGGTCAGGTGTTGGGACGAGTTAACCTTGTGTCTGGACACGTGAAGACCCAGCTGATCGCCCACGACAAAGAGGTGCGTGTGTGTGTGTTTGCAGGCCAGACGTGATCCCTGTGTGGCTGTGTATGCAGAGGAATATTTAATTTAATCCAGCTGTTTGTCTCTGCAGGTGTATGACATCGCGTTCAGCCGTGCAGGAGGTGGCAGAGACATGTTCGCCTCTGTTGGAGCCGATGGATCCGTCCGCATGTTTGACCTCCGACACCTCGAGCACAGCACCATCATCTATGAGGACCCCCAGCACCACCCGCTCCTCCGCCTCTGCTGGAACAAACAGGATCCCAACTACCTGGCCACGATGGCCATGGACGGCATGGAGGTCGGTTTGTTTTAAAATACTGAAACACTTTTTTTTTTGTTTTTGTTTTAGAGAGCATAAAAAAGTGAGATTTAGATTTTTTGGGGGGCATGTAATTATCAAAGTACCTGCTCCGGAGTTTTCCATTAAAAACCTCAGCAGAAGGAGATTCCCAGCAAAGAATCAAAGATGACTTTTAGTCCTTTACCATTTTGTAACATCAGGCCAAATTTTATCTGTATGAGTAAAATAGTTTTATTATTATTTTACTGTCATTGCATTTAATTTGAAATCTTTTTGTTTAATAGGTGGTTATCCTGGACGTACGCGTGCCCTGCACTCCAGTGGCTCGGCTGAACAACCATCGCGCTTGTGTTAACGGCATCGCGTGGGCACCTCACTCCTCATGTCACATCTGCACCGCAGGTAAGCGAACCGCAAGCAGGGCCTCATTAAAATTAGAATTAGAGATGTGTGATCTCGGGTAATGCTAAGACATAAAATAACACACTTCAGTGTTTAACTAGAATTTTATATTTGTGTTTTTAAAGGCTCGTCAGATGCCAAAACGCTGGATCTTGATTTGTAATATTAAAAAAACAGGATTGTACTATATTCTCTTCTTAGAAACAGAAAAACAGGACTCGTGCCACAAAGTCATTTACCACAAATTTGTGGACTAGGGCTCATATTTTGGTATGCTTAAGACAAATAGTGACATATACAATCTGACAAAAACTACACGTGGGTATTTTAACTGTTTAGTGGGAAATTTGTGAAATATTGTGATTGGCCCATTAAGTACTGTTGTTCCATTTCCACCAACTACACACACGCTCCATCTGCCACAGGCAGTGGACTTAAAGCACACTTAAAAAAAGTGTAAAAGTAATGATTATTTGGCCGTCAGGTCTCCACCTGTCCATGTCTGTAACGGGCTGTAATTGAGGCTTTTGGCTTTGGTCGTATCTCACGGGTCACGAAATGTTTAACTGGTGCATTATCTGATATATTATAACATGTTAATCTTTTATTTTTGTGGTTTTATGATATTTGGCCAAGGGAGTGCGTTACCTACTCCTACTGCCAAGCAACAGTGAAAACCACAAAAAGAAGTGACGCAGCATGCAAAAACCTAAAGTTCAGCACTGTTATTTATTTATTTTTACTTCTTTTTTTTTTTTTTTTTTTTTTTTTTTAAATTTTAAAAACTTTT
>VVHJ01055649.1:0-11506 GCA_015107715.1 Tylochromis polylepis
TGTGGGGGGTCACGGTATGAATTAAAAAAAGAATGCTTAGACACTGCTAGCATAATGGACAGGTTTTTGATGGGGCTCCCACACAAAGGCAAAGCAGAAGATGAAGCATTGCTAAATATGCTTCCAAACCAAAGACTAGAAAATATGATGAAGCATATCTTGCCTTTGCCTTCACCTGCACAACAGTGGTGCCAAGGTAGGTATCCTCAACAGAATTTGTTTCCCCTGCGTCGGGAGCACGGACAAACAGTATCCCACAGTTGTTTATGTTTTTAAACCCATTTTGCACAGAGAGGCATTCTATGAAAAATGTATTGATAGCAATGTAGAATATTCTTACACAGTAAAAAAACAACTACACGTAAAATAATTACACCATAAAGATGGATTGTTTCTCTATTATTTATTTTATTGCTACCTGTAATTTATTGCAGTTTACTTTTCTTTGTTTAATTGTTTACAAAAAGTTTGAGGTGTGAAATAAACTGCACTGGAGTTTGAAAACAATAAATGGGAGTGTGTGGTTGGAGGAAGATTTTCTTGTAAAACAAAGGGGGGCCTAGCAAAAAAAGTTTGGGAACCACTGTCCTAGGAAATTTTAGGCATCACTTCATTTCCTGCTTTCCCGTAGATTTTTATGCAACTATTTGTAGCTTTCTGTGTCAATTTATACTGGAAATGTAATTATTTATGCCTAGGAAAGTACACAAATCAATGCAATGAGGTTCCCAGGCATTTGGCATTTTCAATATTTGGCTTTTCAAATAATTATTCTCAATTTAAATCATTTGATATTGTTCCCTGTGTGTCAACACTCTTACATGTTTACTCTTCTACCTTCAGTATATTTTCTTCCCGTTTGTCTTAGTAACCTCCTCTTGGCAAGTGGAGTGGGCTGGGGGATGGGGGTCCGTGGGTTTTAAATGTCGGAGGGCGGGTCAGTCCCTCCTCGAATCTACAGTAATGCTGTTTTTCCTTTGGCATAACCCTGAACTAAAAGGATTCTCGACACAGAGGAAGAATATAACCCAACAACCTAACATTTTAGAACTGATACAGGCTACTGTACGTGCAGAAACTTGCCTTCATTGCTTATTGTTTGAACCCAAATACCAAGTGCAACTGAAAACGAAAAGAAATCTTTGTCGTAGAAAGCCCCGAAGGTAAACGGCCTACAGAGCGCACTAATCTATCCGGTGGAGGATGGATCTTAGGGCGCTCTTCGGTTTGTAATACCGGCGCCTCCCTGTTGGGCGGTTCAGACTCTGTGATTGGTTGACAGGACCTCAACGGGTGCTCCCTGGAGCCACAGAGGAACCGGTGAGGACGGAACAGGGGGGTAAAATGGCGCTGTCTCAAGGAACAAAGAAGAAAGTTTGCTATTACTATGACGGTAAATATGGAACTTATGCACTTTGATTTGCCTTGATATTGAAGTGGCATTGGAAGAGTAGGAAATATTACATGTATTTCATAAAGAATCGAAAAAGGATGCCATACCACCAGGCTAGCTAGCCGGTGTGGTGAGCTAACATTAGCTTGACTAACTAGCCTGCTTTAGCCACACGGAAAGCTTAGTTAGCTGTTAGCTTAAACCTGCACGCAGCACATCGGTGGAGCTTCATCGGACTTTCAAGTGCTTTAATAGCGGTTTCGTGAAATTGTTAAAGCATTTTATTGGGTTCTGATCTTAGATGCGTATGGCTAATGAGGTCTTTCTTGCAGCGTGAAGGAATCGTGAAGCTATCCGACGCTAATCACATCAGTGTTACTCGGACTTGCTAACAACTTCCGAGAAGTGCGAACCGATGCACCGGCTTCCTCTGTGATTGGCGCTATGTAGCCCAGTGGTTTCATAGAAGTTACAATGCGTTTGACTCCATTTTTTAAAATTAATATGCATAACCGCATACATAAGAAACTTCTATAACACTGACCGTATAAATTCCAAACCGGATGATTCGGCTACATTAACGGGTATATTCAGCGTGGTCTTTCTCAAGCCGCCTTGTGTGCTTTTTAAAATGTTTGTCTTGCAAAATAATACCGATTAAAAACTCCTACAAGTCTGCCCAAGACGTCCGCAGTGTATTCTGCAGTAGTAATTTTGTGAATATGTGTCACAAGTTTCAATAAAAAAGAGGATTAGAGTTAGCCAAGTTGACAAAAAATTCATCCTTACATGAAGCCTTGTAGACTTTGTAACTTAAAGGTGTATATAAATTGCAGATGAGCAGTTTATGGGTGGAGTTGAGCTTGAAGTTGGCATTTTTAGAAGAACTAAAATGCCTAAGGCAATGTCTTTTCTTTTTTTTAATATGTAAAATAAACTTGTCTGGATGATGTTTTTACCCACAGGTGATGTGGGGAATTACTACTATGGCCAGGGCCATCCTATGAAACCGCACAGGATTCGTATGACGCACAACCTCCTCCTCAACTATGGACTCTACAGAAAAATGGAGATCTATGTGAGTCATACCACCAGACATATCAGACAGAGATGCACACACAGGGTTTCTGCCAGGACTGACGGCTCTCAGAGCCAAACTGTTAATACAACTGTAACATGCAGCAGTTTTTACATGCATTAAAACAGGTAGTTATTCGCTGTTTACTGCAGAATTGTTATGAGGTTTAAAAAAATAAATAAATAAATATCATGGTCACCGGTTGCTGATTTAACAGTGTTATAAAGAGCTTTGAATGTGTTTAGTTACGATGTCCACATTGAGTCACATTTATAGAGGCTCATGCAGCCGTAAGTGTGGTGTGTGAGTCTGCGACTTGTCCCTGTGTTACCCTTGTTACCGAGTCCCTTCCTAACATTTATGGACAGAATTTGTAGGCAGCAGGTGAAGGGGTCTAGGTTTGGTGAACTCAGCTTCACATCTTTGCTTTTGCCAATGATGTGGTCTGGCTTGTTTCTAAAGGTGGGAATCGCCTATCAGGTGAGATGAACCCTCTTGTTCGCAGCATTCCCAGAGTATTTGAATGCATTTAATAAAATATTTGGTGTCCCTGTATATCGCCATGCACAATATCATGATACTATGCTGAATCTTTTCTTCTTTTTTTTTTCTGCCCCCCACCCCTACTGGTTTTAATTGAGTGATAGGGTCTGGCTCAAACTGGGGCAACTGGGCTGTCAGAGGCAGGGATGATGGGTTTTAGCTGGAAGTTCAGACTCAGGATCTTGTTTGCGAGCGTGAAGTCGTAAGGTCATTTTATGTTCCTAATCTGATTTAAGGCCATAAACTTTGAGTAGTGACCAAAAGAATATAGTCACGGAGACATTCAGTAGGGCTCAGAGCAGAGCCACTATTCCTCAGCATCAAAACGAGCCAGTTGAGGTGGCACAGGCATCTAACTGGGATGCCTCTTGGGTGCACCTTAGATGAGGGATTTGAGGCATGCCGAACCCAGAGAAGACTCGGAACATGCTGGAAAGATCGTGGCTCTCTGGTGTGGAATGCCTCAGCATCCCTTCTAGACTGCTCACGTGACTTTGACGTGAATAAGTGATAGAAGATTGATAGATCAGTTGATAGTTTGACTGTGCAAGGTTTCCATATTTGTTTTATCTCAGAAAATGAAATAAAAATTAATTTTGAAATATATCTCAAACTCAGTTATATAGGACTGGGATTGAATGTTGAGTTAGCCCCATCTGTATTCACACCCCTGTACCAGACTGCACCGAATTTTTAGCGACGGCTAACAATTACTGACAATCTGTGTTATTTCAGAGACCACACAAAGCCAGTGCTGAAGAGATGACAAAGTACCACAGTGATGACTACATTAAGTTCCTGAGGTCCATCCGACCGGACAACATGTCTGAGTACAGCAAACAAATGCAGAGATGTGAGTGTGCTGTTTTCTTCTCATTAATCCTTGGCTTTTCCCTCTGTTCAGGCAAATACAAACTGTTTTTCTCTTTCTTACAGTCAATGTTGGAGAGGACTGTCCAGTCTTTGATGGTCTCTTTGAGTTTTGCCAGCTCTCAACGGGGGGCTCTGTGGGTACGTTTTCCAAACACACTTCACATAATTTTAGTCCTTTTGTCTGCAAAGAGCAGCTAATCAGAAGAAGTCTTAAAAGGAGGATGGACACTAAAATGACTTGTTTCAGACAAGATGAACTGAGGCTGTGGCAAGGCCCAGAATAACATAAATGACGATTATTTTGACTGTTCAATCATGCAAACTTACAAGAATCAAAATACAGAGTTAGTTATAGCTCCCCTTTAAAAGCTCCATCAGATTGTTTAAGTATCTTTAATGTTGATTCTTTTCTTCTTTTTTTTCTTCATTCCTGTAGCTGGAGCAGTGAAGCTGAACAAGCAGCAGACAGACATCGCCATCAATTGGGCCGGCGGGCTCCATCACGCCAAGAAGTCAGAGGCCTCTGGTTTCTGCTATGTCAATGACATCGTGCTGGCAATCCTGGAGCTGCTTAAGTAAGCAGCACAGCTGTGCTCTTGTTTTTACATGACTGTATATCCTTGTCCTTCTGTCAGCAGAGCGCATTTATGAAAGCATCCAGAAATACTCTGTTAGGCATACTACCTTTGTCCTGTGTCTTTGTGGTTGATTTTCATCAGCATTTGTTTGGTTTTAGATAGAGAGAGAGAGAGAGACACACACACACACACACACACAGTGTTCTCTTTTTAAACAGGCTGGATGCACTTTTGACGACTTTTGGAGGGGTTTTTTTGTGTTTTGTTTTTGTTTATGTGATTATACAGTAGTAGACCCGTATGTGCCTGTTAACTGAGTTCGATGCCATGTTCCAGATACCATCAGAGGGTGTTATACATTGACATTGACATCCACCATGGTGATGGAGTAGAGGAGGCCTTCTATACCACAGACAGGGTCATGACCGTCTCATTCCACAAGTATGGGGAATACTTTCCTGGCACTGGAGACCTGAGGGTTAGTTTTCTTACTCTTTTACTTCTGACACATGACCAGTGCAACTTGAACATGTCTGAGCATGACGTCAACAATATTCCCAATGTGTGCAGGACATTGGAGCAGGAAAGGGCAAGTACTATGCAGTGAACTACCCTCTCAGAGACGGTATTGATGATGAGTCCTATGAAGCCATCTTCAAGCCTGTAAGTTTTCTTTGATAACGACAGAACTGTTTCTGTAGCCAACAGAGAGCATGTTCGTGCTTGTTCTGACTTTATTTTTACTGTGTGTGTTAGATAATGGCTAAAGTCATGGAGATGTACCAGCCGAGTGCTGTGGTGCTGCAGTGTGGAGCTGATTCTCTGTCTGGAGACAGACTGGGCTGCTTTAACCTCACCATCAAAGGTATAACCACACAGTCCAAAAGATAATGCTCAGATCTGCCTTTGTACTACCAGGAATTTCACACCAATATGTGTTGACTCTTGCAGGTCACGCCAAGTGTGTGGAGTACATCAAAACTTTCAACCTCCCTCTCCTGATGCTGGGTGGCGGAGGCTACACCATCCGCAACGTGGCCCGTTGCTGGACCTATGAAACCGCCGTCGCCTTGGACTGCTCCATCCCCAATGAGCTGCCCTACAATGATTACTTTGAGTATTTTGGCCCTGATTTCAAGCTGCACATCAGCCCCTCCAACATGACCAACCAGAACACCAACGAGTACCTGGAGAAGATCAAACAGCGCCTGTTTGAGAATCTCCGTATGCTGCCTCATGCCCCTGGTGTCCAGATGCAAGCGATCCCAGAGGATGCCCCTCACCCAGACAGCGGAGACGAGGAGGAGGAAGACCCAGACAAACGCATCTCTAGTAAGAGACTTCAGCAGGAATTAATTTATTTTTAGGATTAAAGGAAGTGGTGGCATGAGGATTTGCACTGATGCCTTTTGCGTGTGTTCTGTGTTTCAGTCCGAGCCCATGACAAGAGGATAGCCTGCGAGGAGGAGTTTTCTGATTCTGAGGATGAGGCGGAGGGGCAAGGCGGGGGGCGCCGGAACGCAGCTAACCACAAGAAGGCGAAACGAGTGAAGAAGGAGGACGAGAAGGAAGGAGAGGAAAAGAAAGGTGAGGCTGGTGAGACAAAGATATTGTATGATTAAAGATAACAGGAACAGTATTTACCTATGTGTATTTACTTCCTAGAAGTCAAAGAGGAAGAGAAGGAGGAGGAGAAAATGGACACATCAGGGTAAGAAACATTCGGACTGGGACAGAGTGGTTCACTTTTACTAGTCTCAGTTCTTCACCACACTGGATATGGAGTACAGAGTTTTTATACCAGGTTCTTAGCTTGAAGGAATTTCAGATTCGCAACATTGTGCACACCCCCACAATGTCCAGTGTTTTATAACTGGTTGGTTTAGTGGTTTCCTACATACATTATCATTTAGGGTTATCAGTTAAGGCTGTGTCTGTAGTAAGGCAAGGCTGTCCACCCCTCTGCACACTGTGGCCCATACACAACAACAACAAAGCAGCTAATAAGACAACAAGAGGCATATAGTAGAGTTACCCAATTCCAGCATAAAGAAAAACAACGTATGTTGTGTCAAGAGAGTCTCATTCATATGTAACAGTGCATGATTTGACCTACTTTAGTTGTTCTTTAGACTTGCAATTGAAGTCATTCAGTCGGTTTTTTGTTTAAAAAAATGGCTCCATGCGTATACACAGGTGTATTAAGCTCTAATCAAAGGAGCTGCTTACCACAGACATTAATTTATACAGAGAATAGGTGTGAGTCATGAACAAGCAAATGTTAATGGGGCAACGAGACAAAATCATCATCCATCATGACCCTAATCTGTTCTGCAGCTGGTAATGTTGCTGTATGAAATTACTAATGATTATTCAGTGCTGTTGGTAACTTGCTATGGTTCAGTTGTTGTAAAGCATGAGGTCATTGATGTGTCCTGGCACACTGCTGGCTAATCAGTGATGTGACCGAAGCCTCATCTTATTGGGCAGTTAGTTCTTGTTTTGAAAAAGGGATGTATAGTGAAATTGTAATATGGTGTTTCATTACATGACATTCATAGTTAGTGTTTGAGAAAAGGGCCGGTAACAGCAAATGATTTACTGAAACTGCTAAAAGAAAGAGAACCTCTTTGTCCTCGCGTTAGCAGTTTAGATGATGATGTTTTCTGACTAAACTCTGTGTAGTAACTGTAGCAACTTCTAACCTGTTTCAGACCAAAAGAAGAGGTGAAGACAACCTGAAGACCGGGACACAGGAATGGATGGTTTTATTGTTATCCTCAAGCCCCTCCTGATTCCTGTATTCTCCCACTCCAGTGATAGGACCTTTTTCTATTCCTGTTTTTATGATGTGCTCTTTGAGGCAAGCCTGATTTACACTGTCACCTGTTTACAAGCTCAGTGATGCGCCGGTAAACCCTACCCGCCTGGTGCTCCATGTAGAACAAAATGAATCCCTGTGAGCTGGTGTGTAAACCAGGTTTGCTCTAATAATGTTCGAAAGCCACCCAGAGTGTTACTGTTCCTGTCCTGGTATTTCACTCTGAAGTCCCTGCAGAGATGTAGATGATTTCCAAGTGCTCGCGTGCAAAAAGGCTTTGTTAGTTTTCAGACATCTATTTATGATACTGTGATACTGAATAAACCAGCATGAGGCACTGTTTGCCTCTCTGTGTTGCTTCACTAGTGAATGCATGTTTAGATTGGTCCTGCCTTTAGCATGTACTTATTACTGCCTTTGCCCAAACAGTCCCTGATCTCTGCTCAGTAACTTATTTAAAATCATGAGTACAGTCGGTCCACTCAGCCCATCTTCCTATGAATATCTGCTCTGTTTTTTCTTCCTCCATTGTATGTTTATGTAAGGATGAGTGTGAACCTCTTCTGGGGGTTAGTGTTGGGGTATGAGTGACTTATTTTAGATATTTTGTACCATTATACATTAAGGTGGAGTGAGCCTCTACATGTGCTTGTTTGGAGTTCTATCCTTGTGAAATGTGCATTATCAGAACTTTGTTATAAAAAATAAAGATAAAATGGAACCTTCCATTGTCCTGACTTATTCATGCTGTGACACTGTAAGTCAAAGATACCAAAGGCAAGCCGGAATTTGTGTACAGTGCCACCTGACTCAAGGGTGTTTTAAGAAGTTAAAACCCAGCTCCCCAAGTTTGTACGTGGAAGTGTCACTGAGCAATGTACTGAACCCCAACTTGTGTGTGCATGTGATAGAAAGTGCTGCATGGATGTGTTTTGAATGCTCAGAGAAGAAAATGGCTCAGAGTACATTTAGTTCTGATGAAATTATTAGACGAAGGCATTTTCCTTACCTCCATCACCTTATCACACCCTGACAGCCTTGGTGCTTGTGGCTGAGATTAAGGGCTCAGAGTATTGAGTTGTTTAGTTTGGTGTCAGCCAGCTTCTTGCAAAACTTGAGGTGAGAGTTGGTGAGGTTTCAAACAGGACAGTCTGTGTAGTGAACTATCATAACCTTTTCTGGTCCAGCCCACTTAAGATCAAAGTTTGACATCCCTGTTCTACAGTATTGGTCAGATTTTTCTGAAACAACGATCACCTAACAGTTCTTCGTCCAAACTGGTTAAGGTCAGGATCATGTTTGTCATTTTACAGGCAGTAAAATGAATGTTGAGCATTCCGCTATATACACAACAAGCCATGTTTTCAGGCACTTTTAAGTTTCACTGCCTGTAACCACCTTAAAATTTCAAAACTCATGCGGATATTGTGCAATGGTACAAAAATAAATCTCTGAGACCGAAAACTACAACTCGCTAATAAAAGTGGTCAGCTTCCCATTTTTCCTCATCCAATATGTGAATCAAGTGGTAATGCAAAAATACTAAGTAACTGTAGTCTGATATGTAAAAGTTGTTTCATCTACAAAGACACGGTCTACCAACTCGCTGTTCTCACCATGCTCTGTGGATTATTTCCAACCATTTTTGGGGTCAGAGCTGCAAACTGTGTCTGACTTGGTGAAAACTGTTTAAGGTTTTATAAAGAGCGACTGATTCTTTAGCAGATCATTGAGAGTTTAGTACAGGGAATGGAAGGGGTATGTCCCACACCAGAGTAAAAGAAACACAATCACCACTACACAGTTGTATTACTCCACACTGTTCAGGGTTATCAAAATGAGAGATCACACTGACACAACTTTTTAAGGTATTTTATAGCGATTTTTCGTGGAATGGCTTCACAACAGAAATTATCAATAACTCAAATTCTTGTCAAATTAAATACACTTCAGGAGAATGTGTTAAAGTCCAGTCACAAAATATGTAGAAATGCAGACGCCCCTGATGCCACAGGAGTGTCAAAAGTGATGTTAGATAAAAACCCTTACAATAAACACCACACTCTCGTCGCCTCTTTTCCTTTATTGTGAAGTAATCTGGGAGAAGTGCACAGCTTAAAAATCAGTCGCTGGCAGCAGACCTTGTTGTACCCCGACTCCAGATCAGTTCAGATGAAGGGGAGGAGAAAGTGTCGACTGTCCGTTATTCCTCTTTCCTGACTGGACTGAGTCTGATGTTAGCTGAAGCTGTGGAGTCGGGCAGGCTGGCAGTTTACGCCTCCAATTCAAAGTCAAAGTACTGTGGGTCAAAGTAATGAATCCTTACATATCCGTCTTCTCCTCCACTGCTGTAACTGCACAAAACAACAACAGCAGGAGAAAAGTGTTAAAAACTGTTTCAACCACGCTGTCTGTATATTTGAAGATGATGGTCAGGAAGACTGTTGGTCTTTTACCTCTTGCCGTCAGGGTGGAATGCCACACAGTTGATCGGGCCGAAGTGACCTTTGACCCTGCCAAACTCCTCTTCATAGGCAGCATGGAAGAACCTGAGTACAGCAAAGGAGGAGGTTACCACAACAACACTACTTCAGATTCCTGGAAGGACTGAAAGCATTAAAAGGGAATCCACCTCTGGCACGTTAGCTTACCTGGCCTCAAACTTCCCGATCCTGGTGGAGGTCGTAGTGACCTCCATGGCTTCCTGTCCACCTCCCATCACCACCTGAGTGACACAACATGAGTAAATATTAAATGTCAGACTGTTGATCAGCTGTGCAAAGTCTATGAAAAAGGCGTGAGGGTGAGGACATGCAGCACTGTGAGGGCCTTCTCTTACATGGTCCATTATCGGGGAGATGGCAGCAGAGTTAACAGGTCTCTCTGTCTTAAATGTCTTGATGTGATCCAGAGAAGTTGAGTCAAACAACTACAAGAACACGAGGAAGATGACCAACACTCAGTAACAGCATCACAGAAATCTGCATGTGACATTAAAGTGAACGTACATCAGTGACCTGATCTCTGAGGTTGTGTTTAAAAATTTACCTTAGCAGTGTTGTCCTTGGAGGCAGAGATGAACATCGTCAGATCCACTGATGTCTGGATGTCGTTGATCTGCTTGGTGTGCTCCTTGGCCTTCTTCAGGACCTCTCCAGACTGTCCAAAACATGAAGCATGTTTCAACATGACACTTTGAAGGGGGATTCATTTTCCTTGTTTCAAGCTCCGCATTTTTATTCATGCACTCAACAATTCAAAAATAAGCCTTGTTCACTTTATAATCATCCTGTTACAGTGGACCTCATCAGTTCATCCTCTGCCTGAAACAAACAGTTTTAGCTCCGCTCCTTTAAAGCCTTTCTGTCCTGATAAGCTGCCTCTTTGCATGTCTGAGATCACCATACAAGGAGATCCTCTCTGACATCACACAGGGCCAGGGTAGGTAAAAAAAGATTGTCTGAAACTGTTTGGAGCAGTCTGGCTTACAACGACTCCTTGTACATACTCGGACGTCATAAGAAAAATTCTGGTCATGTTTAATATGAGCAATCACCATGGTAACAGCATATACAGAAAACAAGGGAAAGCTGAAGAGGTCCCCTTTAAAGATTCTGTAGGTTTCTATAAAAGCCACTATTTTTGTGGCATTGTGAGCTGTGTGTAGTTAGCACTGGGCGTTCCATGTTGCGTGTTTAATACACTGCTCAAAAAAAAAATAAAGGGAACAGAAATAAGACATCCCAGATCTGAATGAATGAAATATTCTTATTAAATACTTTGTTCTTTATATAGTTGAATGTGCTGACAACAAAATCACAAAAATTATCAATGGAAATCAAATTTAGCAACCCATGGAGGTCTGGATTTGGAGTCACACTCAAAATTAAAGTGGAAAAACACACTGCAGGCTGATCCAACTTTGATGTAATGTCCTTAAAACAAGTCAAAATGAGGCTCAGTAGTGTGTGTGGCCTCCACGTGCCTGTATGACCTCCCTACAACGCCTGGGCATGCTCCTGATGAGGTGGTGGATGGTCTCCTGAGGGATCTCCTCCCAGACCTGGACTAAAGCATCCGCCAACTCCTGGACAGTCTGTGGTGCAACGTGGTGTTGGTGGATGGAGCGAGACATGATGTCCCAGATGTGCTCAATTGGATTCAGGTCTGGGGAACGGGCGGGCCAGTCCATAGCATCAATGCCTTTGTCTTGCAGGAAC
>VVHJ01055655.1:0-11249 GCA_015107715.1 Tylochromis polylepis
AATATCATTGAAAATCTGTGGTGTGAGTTAAAGAGAGCTGTCCATGCTCGGAAGCCATCAAACCTGAATGAACTGGAGATGTTTTGTAAAGAGGAATGGTCCAAAATACCTTCAACCACAATCCAGACTCTCATTGGAACCTACAGGAAGCGTTTAGAGGCTGTAATTTCTGCAAAAGGCAGATCTACTAAATACTGATTTCATTTCTTTTTTTGTGGTGCCCAAATTTATGCACCTGCCTGATTTTGTTTAAACAATTATTGCACACGTTCTGTAAATCCAATAAACTTCATTTCACTTCTCAAATATCACTGTGTGTGTCTCCTATATGATATATTTAACTGACATTTTTTATCGTAACAACCAACGATTTATACAGGAAAATAATGACTATTAACAAGGTTGCCCAAACTATTGCATCCCACTGTATATTACAAGTTAAAGAAAAACAGGAAAATGTCAAATTAAAAAAAAAAAAATTAAATACCCACATGTACTGAATAAATCAATAGGCTAACACACAAATCATGTGTGGACGTCATATAGATGTCCAGAATTGGTCATGAACTGACGGACCCAATATATACATGATCTGCACGTCTACCCCGACGTCCAGTGTTTAGTGGGCAAATGAAGTTGGAACGTTATCACTGAAAATTTATGTATTTCTATCAACCACATTTAACTTGTTGCTTTGTAGTTCAAAAGGCTGATTCATGTGTTGTAGTATGGTTAGAAGAGGTTATTGAACACTGGAGCCTTTGTATGTTTTAGTCTCAGGTCAATGTTTTATGCAGCAGCTCCACCTACAGTTCAAATGTAGAAATTGCAGATAAAGCATCAGGCACCCATCCCTGCTCACTGATCTGTGTGCTTTTGGTGCTTTTACTTTGAGATATCATAAGAAATAACAAAAAAACTTCTCAAACACATCCACTGAAACTGATCATGAGCAACAGACCTTTAGTGTTCTAGACTGGAGTGATTCCTATCTCGAACTTTACAGTCAGCTTCTCTGATACTACAAATGTAGAAATGAAATAGTAAATTGAATCTTATCTCTTTAAAGCAATCATGATCAGTGGCTACTTTAATTTCCTGTTATCAAAAGAAAGAGAAGCCCAACTGCTAAACAACTGAATAAATAATATAAATCAGTTGTTTTAATTCAGATTGGTAAAAGCATAAACTGCTTTCCAAAAACAACTTTTTCATATAGGTTAGAATAAATGTTGCAGTGCAAAGATCCTCTGTGTCTGGAAATAAAGGATTTTCTTTCATTTTATTTCTTGAATTGGAATTTTAATCACCAATTATAATTACACATTTAAGGAGGTTGATACAATACTGAACAATATTCAAGAGCAAAGACTCTCTGTGTGTGCCAGTCCCAGTTCATACCTATATTGTTGTTGTTGGGGTTTCTCTGAAAACGGTCAGGTACAGGGACATGACTGAAAATGAATGGAAAACATAGCCGAAGTTCAAAGAAAAGTTTGAGAAAGTCTTCCAGAAAGCCTGACGACCTATTGCTCAAGATCAAAAACAAAAAGAACAAAAAGGAAGTCTGGAAAGTGGCCAACGAGGAACTGAATGTGACACACTGCTTCTTTATATTGCAGTTTAAGAAGCTTTATAAACTCAAGCAGCTTGAAATAGGTTATAATTCAATCAAATAAATATATCTAATGGTGACATCAAAATATGGGACAGATGTTACCTTTTACACTATCAAAGACAGATCCAGCATAAATGACGTACTGTCAAAGTGTCTGATCAACTTAGCTTTGTCCTTTATTTCATCTGAGCAGGCCACAATATGCTCAGGGAGAAAGAAACATGAGTAGAAGACACTTAATTTCCTAAATTTTGAAGGGTAATTAAAAAACAAATTGCTCAAATCATTGTGTGATGCTTTAGAATAAATTCTACAGCCAGAGCTGCTCTTGTGCTATTATAATTTGAAGTAAAGAAATAATTCTACATTTTATTTTGCTTTATTTACTTGTTTCATAGACACAGCAGCCTTCTTCCACATTTATTTATACACAGTTGCTCCTGCAAAAGATGGAAGCTGTAAAAGCCTTTTACAGTTTCCAAAATTTCTTTTTTTGACTGAATTGCAACTCTAGGACAGAGTCCCTTCAGGAGTCTTTTCTGCTGGAGCACAGATGCCACACCTCATTCATTTCTAAGCCCTGATTACAGCCCTGCATTTTAGATTTGCATCCAAGGCTCCAGCACTACCTGAAACAAACAGTCCAATGCACATGTTAGTCCGAGACGTCATAAAATACAAATTCAGCACCTTGAATCAACTTCAGATGTCTACATCATGTATCAACAACTAACAAGGGGAACAGGCCTCACCTGGCCATGAAACATACTTTGTAAACTGTCAAATTATATTTTAACCTTTAAAAATGGGAGACCATATATGGAAGTTCTTTGCATGGTCTCAGACTGAGGCAGTGAGTTTATAACAAATCCTGTTAAAATGCACTGAATGACAAAGTAGCCCCCCTGCCCAATATATAACAGGAACTGATTCTAGACTTCTAGGCTTGGACTACCTCATCCAAATATTAAAAACAATCTTTATATTTAAAACTTCGTTAGCTTGTCTGATTACTCTTGAGCTTATGAAAATGGATATGGCTGTAATTCCTTTGATGCACACACTTCTTGAGACCTTGGATGTCTACAATTTCCAAAAAGTTCTGTGTTTTCATTGTAATACCTGTGCTCATTTTCCTATATCTTGCAATACAGTAATACTTAACAAGACTAAAACTGAAAGTAATAAAAACAAAAATAAACAAAACATTTTTAAACAGTGAAAAATTAAACAGAAACAAACAAACCTACTCTGTACACTAACTGAAACTAAAACAATAGTCAAACTAAAACTGAAAAAAATTAAAACGAATTAGAAAATACAAAACTGCAACAACTCATTCATTTTGCATCCTTGTCCCACTCTTTTACAAAATCTCACCCTGCTTTTGCCTTTGTTTGTCAAACAAGTGCCCTGCTATTGTACCAGCAGTTCACAGCAGGGATGCGAAGTGTGAGAGGGGCTGTATAAACAAGATTTTGGAATAACTGTTAATTTTCTCAAATAAAAAAAACAAACTAAAAAAAATAGTGTAAATTTATAAGACTAGATAATGAACAACTTCTGGCATCTGTCGCCCCCTGTGAGGTATAAACTACAACAACACTGACCCCTAGCCACGATTCCGTGGAATTACACGTGAGCCGACGCGTGAATGTACAGTACACTCACCTCTTCCTTATTTTTGTATAAGAGACGAAGCAGCAACTAAATAATCTGCCTTTAAATTATGATTAACAACGAATTAACCACCCCTTCTCTGTCACCTCGTCATATTTGCTCTCCCCTCAGCATATCATCGCTTCCATATGGCATCAGATGCAGCAATGGCGCAAAGAAGAAAGTGAAAATGTTGAGTATTTACTCAACATTTTCACTTTTGAGAGGAGAAGAAGACAAAGGGAAAATGGCGTCATTCACTGTTGAAAATTACCGAACTTCTTAGTCAAGACTAAGACGGATGCTTGGGAGCTGCTAGCACCTGACACTGATCAGCGTTACGGTGTAGTGTCTGCGTGGCAGTGGTGCCACAGAGGTAGGCGGAGGCGCTGCGCTTCTGTTGCGCAATGCGCAGTATCAAGCTGTTGGATCAGCACAGAGGAGTGCATGTTGTTACTTCTGATCAGCTTTAACTGGCAGCAAAGCCTCGGTAACTTTACTGTCAGCTTTTACGCCAACGGGTAGAAGCCTGAGAGCTGAAAGCTTGGTGTCGCGGTGTGAGAGCTGAATGCATCCCGATTTTCTGCGAGTGCCGCTGAACTCCTAACAGGTGTTGGGAGGCGCGCCGCCCGGAGAGCGAACATGTCCAATGGGAGAGAGGCGAACGCCGCGGAAAAGTGAGTACGGGAGGCGAGTGAAAAGTCACGGACACGTCGAAAGTTGGAGTTTCCCCACAAACTGTTTGTCTGGGTCTGTCGGGTCTGTACACTTCAGCGGTGAGATTTCGCTTGGCAAATGGTGAAAAACCACCTGAGCAGAACTATAAATGTGATTATTCACCTTTGTCTGCACCAGGGAAACGTGAATGAGCAGGGTTTGTTTTTTAATGTTTGCTCTTTCTTTTCCATGTTGTTTTAAAATAATTGCAGATAAGAAAAAAAATGCTGCACCAGAAAGGAGCCTTGTGTAGTTTTGCATTCTTTCACGTAGTTAAGCAGAGAGTGTTACTTCAAACTGCAAGTATCCTAAGCAAAATAAATAAATTTTAAAAAAGCTCAATTAGGCTACCTTTTTCTTTAATCTAATATTTTGTCTCATTTGCTGCGATCTTGTCAAACAACGACTGGGTTTAAAAGAGTTTTTTAAGCAAATGTTCACAAAGTAAACGTGCGTGCATGTAAACGCGGATGTAAGCTTTAACTCGAAGGCATGTTAATCGCTGAACCTGAATAGATCTTGTCTGTCATCTACTGCTAATACCGCTAGGCTTGTTTTACCCTGAGTCACAGTTGTGTGTGTGTGTGTGTGTGTGTGTGCGCGTGCGTGCAACAGCTCCTCTGAGATGACCCTGAAAGAGTGCTTGGATGACTGTATGGAGGCGTTGGATCTCTTCCTTAACAACCACTTCAATGAGAGCCTGGAGAAGCTGCGGCCAAGGTGACACAACAATCCAGAGTCAGGTTTTTGCTCTCCAGAGGTTTCATCTAACTCTTACCATGTAGGCTGTATATGCTTGTGGTGTGCGTGCTTTGTTTCACAGCATTCATAGTGGTACATTTTCAGCATGATGTCAGCAGTATTTTAGCCTCTGGTGATATTCAGAGACTTATATGGTGTGAACTGTGAAGCAGTGGCCTTCCTGTCAGGCTTCAGCTCTCCAGGATATGAAGTGTTTGCTGAAGCTGACGCCCAAGGTCTGACTGATTCAACAGCAGACAGAATGTTAGGCCTGCAAAATAAACACCATGCACAAGACGGACTGGGATGGTGGAGGAGATAGGAAGAATAAAAAAAGCCAGATATTTACTCTTATCTTTGCACAACAGGGAAATGCAGAGGCCATACAGTAACTGCATGTTTGCTTACAGCATGAGGTGTGTGATGTTCATCCTGCAACTCTGTGTTTTTTATGTAGAGTGAATGAGAGTATGTACCATGCTCTTATCTACGCCACAGTGTTGGAAATGCAGGCAATGATGACTTTCCAGCAGGATGACATCACCAGTGCAGGAAATACTATGAAGAGTGCCCAGGAGGTCTGTCAGAGGTCAGGATGTTAAGATTGCTTTCCCCGATTGTGTCTTCCAAAAGTTAATGATGGTAACACCCTCAATCCTCAGTTTGGATGCAGTGAACTCTTCTTCCACATTTCATGAGCCACAGAGGCAAATTTTAAGAGCTGCATTTACTTTTATGGCTCGCCTGTGACCATACTACCAGTTTGACTGTGTTTGCATAATAGAACTCACAATAGCAGCTTCTTAGATAACAGAAAATAGACACATTTGATTGGCAAATGATTGATGTGTCAGATGAAATGGCTGCAGTAGTCAGACAGTGTCTGAGTGTCCTGAAGTACCATTTGATTTTTGTTTTCAGGTTTCGACGGAAGTCTTCCAGCCTTTCCAACAAATCAACAGGGGGGTCACTTTCTGAAGGTAAAAGACTTAAATGCACAACTGTTGTAGTTTTAAAGGAGGATCCTTCCAAGACAAAAATGCAGTGGAGAAATGTCTATTTTAGGTAGTTTTATTTAATTTAATTTTTTTAAAGAAGCCAGTTTCCCCATATGGCTGTACTTAAATAGATATCTTTAAACACCAACAGTTTCCCATTAACACCCTCTATAAGGTCTTGATGCATGCTCAATCACCAGGTAAGGAAATCCCAGAAAGTTGATTCTGTTCATCTGGACGCAGCGTTTTCATTGGGGAAAAACATTCCATCACTCATGCAAATGATTTCTGCAGTTTAGCAAGAGTCTGAGATTAAGGAAGCCACTACGTCCGGATGAACAGAATCAACATTTTGGAATCCTCTCAAAAAGTTCCATTATACATTGATATACCAACGTGATCACACTAACAGTGCTAAAATACTGATCTTAAGCATGCATATTTTTTACTGTGTGTGCCACCTTGGTTTAATGTGATACCATTCTAATATACTGTAATGTATTTTGCATTTAGTTTTCTCCAGTACAGCTGAGGCTGATGAGAATGCAGGTATATGGTCGTAAACCAGTATAAGAAAAATTAAAATGACAGTTGAGCTAAGAAAAAAAAATCAGGATCACCAAAGAATTACAGTTTAAAGATGTAACGATGCATTGAAGTGTTAGTAATGTTAGCTCAAAATTACCCTACAACCTAAGTTACAGATGTTGAGTATTTCACAATGGAGCTATGTGATTGGCTGGCAGACTCATACTTGCACTCCTAGAGCAGCTCTAACAGTGTGACTAAAAGTGACTTAAACGGATCAGAGAACCTAGAAAAAGGAAAATGAACAATAGTCGTTCCAGCACTAATCCCTGAGGGACCCCAGCTATTAATGAACACATTCAGACAACTTTCTTTTTTCATTCCTTGCTGTGATGTAGCAGTGAAACTATTATTTCTGCAGCTGAACCCCCCCAACCACACACACACACACACACACACACACGCTCAACCATTGAGGCTAGGAACCCTCAGCCTCATTCTGCCAGAGGTCTCTTTTTGACAAAATTGAGTTCTTTCTCTCCACAGTTGCTACATTCTTGCATACAGGGGACTGTGTTATCACTGGGGCTCTATGTCTAATATTATAGGGTCTTTACCTTATCTATAAAAGAATCTTGAGCTAACTATTGGTGTTATCTTGCACTATATAAATAAAATGTATTCGAACTGATAAGCTGACTAAATGTCTTCAGTCAGGTTTACATATCAAGGGGTTAAGCTAGGAAGCACCAAAGCAAGTGGTATATCTGGATTTTACACGTCATTGTTTTCATTGTAGATCATTTATGTGTGTATATATGGATGTGTTTTTGCAGTGCAGCTCCATGCAGAAGTCTGTTATGCTGAGTGTCAACTGCAAAGAGCTGCTCTCACATTCCTGCAGGTGCAGTATGCTAATATCCTCCAAACAAAGTAACTATTTCTCTACATATTTAAAAACAGCACAACCTCCCAGTCTAGTTTCCTGAAGGCTGCACAAGCTGTAGAACTTGCCTCATATAACACATAGCATGGAAGAATCATTCGCGTCATGTTAAATTTATTGTTTGCAAACAACACACAGTTAAAATGTAGCGATGCACTCGTTGCACTGTTTTGCAGGATGAGAACATGGTGAGTTTTATCAAAGGAGGAATCAAAGTACGAAACAGTTACCTTATTTACAAGTAAGTAAGCAATGAAACGAGGCTTTTTTTAAAAGTAAATGTGTAATGTTTATAATGCAGTATAGTAATTAAAGTAATTTTGAACTTCGCTTTCACTTGTCTGTATTTAATGTGTAAACATAATGTAGTCACTAAAACATATTTGCATTGTGATTATTAAAGGGCTACATTTACAGTTGAAGTATTTGCCGGTTTATCACAAATGCAAGTCCAGATAACTTGTAAGAAGAAATGACAGAAGTCAAAGCAGTCTCGAACAAGTGTTTCCTAAACCCTTCCATATTTTTACTTTTCATTAACCTCTGTAGTAAAAAGATGATAAGCTGTGTGATTAGAAAGCTGAAATACTTGTTTTTCATAATGCAGAGAACTGCATTCCTTCATAAAATCGCACCACTGTCTCAAAGAACCCAGCCACGTTCACTTAGAGGGAGGAATAGCATTTGGAATAGGGGCATTTAATCTGGTATGTCCCACATTACATATTTGCACTACTGGGTGGCTACATGTGTATAATTACGTGTTTGTATTATTCAGTTTATCAGATGTTCTTTGCTTACAGACTCTCTCTCTCTTCCCTCCGCGGATACTCAAAGTTTTGGAGTTTGCAGGCTTCTCTGGAGACAAGGTGCAATGCATATACACTTCCACCTCTGTGTATTTACTCATTAGCTGACGCCTGTTATTTTATGATACTTTCTCTTTTCTTTTCAGGAATACGGCTTGTCTCTTTTGCATGATGGTGCGACGGGGATGAACTTGCGCTCTATGCTGTGTGCTCTGCTACTGCTCTGCTACTACACCTTCCTCACATTCATACTAGGTAGTGCTAAAATTCACACTTTAAAAAAAAATTTAAAAAGGAAAAATAATACATTTAAAAAAAATAATAATTCAGTTGTTTTTTTTTAAAATCATTCCTAGAATATGTCTGTGTTATATTATGTTTCCATTTTATCCTCTCAGGGACAGGTGAGGGAGAGGTGGCTGAAGCTGAGAGATTGCTGAAACCTTTCTGTCTCCGCTACCCACGGGTAACTTACTCTAATTGTCTAAAAGAGTTTTAGAAAAACTTGTCTGTATTCAACTATCAACCTTTCTAGACTAGAGACTATGAGACCTTTGAGTCAGGTTTCAGGGCCTTTCACGGTATTGAGTCTGCTTTTTTTTGAAAGTAACAAATAATATTGTGCTTGGTGATTGTTCTGTCTTAGTTTTGCTGGACTTTAGTGCTGCTTTTGACCGTTTTGACTATGACTTACTCAATGAGCACTTGGATACTGTGCAGCAGTCAAGCGTTTGACTCTCACTTGGTTAACACTTTCCTCCATCGGTTAATGTGACACCTGGAGTTCCACAGGCATCTGTCACAGGGCCTTTTTTCTTTGTACATGCTACCTCGTGGTCAAATTATCTGCCAACATAACATTTCTTATCATATGCAAATGATTTATGGCTGTATTTACCTTTTTGAATCTTGGAAATCACTATTCCATAAGAAGGCTTGATGAGTGCATTTTTGGATATTAAAAAAAAAAAATTGGATATCGCACACTTTCTTACATTTAAGTGAGTTCAAAACAGAGGCTCTCCTGGGCTCTTTAACTCTTTCTATTAAAAACACAGGTTAAAAACCTTCAACACATTTAAAATTAGACAAACAAATAAATGCAGTGGTAACGATCAGTTTCTTCCACCTCAGAACAATCTCCAGACTAAAAACATCTTTGCAACCTTCTGATCTGGAAAGGGTTATGCATGTCTTTAAGGTTGGCTTCTCAGTCAGTCTGATCATCTTGTGGTCAAAGCTTATTTTAGAAGGGCCTCATGTCCTTGCTGTTGTTGCACTGAAACTCTGACCTCAGACATCAACTGTAACAGTTTTTGAATCCAAGCTGAAGACATACCTTTTCTGTTAAGTGTTTGGAAACTGCTGGTTTCTAGAACTGTAAATGGATGATCGGCTGCTGTTAAGATATGTCATGTAAACATGGTGAATGCGTGCAGCATCAGTTTTTTTTATTCTATTTTATCTTAGTGTAAGAACTTTGGTTTTAAAAGTGTTATAGAAATAAAATGCCATTTTTCTCTGGTTACAGAATGAACCACTTTATAATGATGTTGTTTACCCACTGTGTTAGTCTCCTGTAAATGACTCTCATACTGGGGTAACACAGGCTGTGCATTGTTGCTAACAGACAGCATTTGAAGTGGAAACATTCTGTGAGAAAATCAGTTCTTGTCAGTTTAATTGTGATTGGTGGATTCAGTCTGCAAGTGTGAGATAAAATGGAAAAAGGAGTCCTAAAAACATTTGAGGCTATTTTATTGAGCTGTTCAGGGTTCCCTTGTGACTAGTTGGCCTGCTGGGTTAGTGTGTCAGCAGTTTGTTTACCAGCTATGGTAATAGCTCTCGAGGTAGTCATGAACTTTCAACCATATACTGTACCATATACTGAACATTTAAAACAAAAAAACAAAAAAAACCTTGAAGACAGCTAGTTAGTACCACGCAGCCAGTGACAACCAATGTGTAATGTCTTTTACAGCCCGGAGCAGCTCAGGTCAGGACTGTCATAATCATACGCTCTGATTAATATTGCACATCCTGAAAAGTGCTCACCTATTATGTAAGGCAGCAGACTGTAGCTTCCAGGTTTGCCTCCATGTTGTGAGTGCAATGGAAATAAAATCTCTTTTAGGCTCAGGGACTGTTTAATCAATAGAAAGAATAAAAACTTGCGTGCTTGCAGTCCTGTCAGTGCCAGTGTGTCTTTTGTAACTGTTGGTAGTACTGGCTGCTCTTTAACTACATCCATGTTTACATAATGAGTGTTGGAATTTAAAGATGTTGACTTTGCAAAGTATTTGGAGAAGAGTCTTTTGGTATGCTGCTTCAGATTTGACTGATTTTTAAATCAATACACCAACTTTATGGAAGGACAATACTGTTTAATCAGAGTTCTTTATTAAAGTGTCATTTCTGTTTAGATGTTTTGATGACATGGCAGAAGCTGACTGCATTGTAGTCAGCACTGTGACAGTTCGTTGATTAATAAACAGATTTGAATCATCAACTATTCTGATGATCAAATTGTTTTTTAAAGCAAAATGCAAACATGCTGGCTTTTAAAAAAAATAAATAAATTTATATATATATATATATAATTTTTTTTAAAATCATAAATGTCACGGTTTTATGATTTCATGTTAACTGAATATGTTTTGGGTTTCTAACATTTGGTCAGACAAAATAGGACACGGGGCTGTGGGAATTTTTAACTCGTAATTTTTAGTATTTGAAGTCTGCACGGTAGTATGGTGGTTAGCTGGATTTGAATCCAACAGCCAGCCTTTCTGTGTAATGTTTGCATGGGTTTCCAAGTACCCCGGCTTTCTCCCACAGTCCAGAGACATGTGCCTTAGTTTAACTGGTGGCTCTAAATCAGGGGTCTCCAACTCCAGGCCTCGAGGGCCGGTGTCCTGCAGGTTTTAGATCTCACCCTGGGTCAACACACCTGAATCAAATGATTAGTTCATTACCAGGCCTCTGGAGAACTTGAAGACAGGGGCCCTTTCCCAAAACCTAGGATGCCGATGATGTCACAGCGGCGCGACGAAGGCTGTCCCAATTCCAAGGATGCTTCAAATGCAGCGACAAATGCGTCCTTCATTTCCCCGGATTTGAAGGATGGATCAGGTGTATCCTGCGTGGCCCAACCTATCCCAGAATTCATAGCGCGGCCCAGCCCATTCCAGTTTCCACCAATGGCGGCAGCTACGGAGGCGGTACAAACGCCG
>VVHJ01055665.1:0-10635 GCA_015107715.1 Tylochromis polylepis
AAATCCAATCAAGAATCTGTGGCAAGATCTGAAAACTGCTGTTCACAAACGCTGTCCATCTAATCTGACTGAGCTGGAGCTGTTTTGCAAAGAATAATGGGCAAGAATTTCAGTCTCTAGATGTTCAAAGCTGGTAGAGACATACCCTAAAAGACTGGCAGCTGTAATTGCAGCAAAAGGTGGTTCTACAAAGTATTGACTCAGGGGGCTGAATAATTATGCACACCCCACTTTGCAGTTATTTATTTGTAAAAAATGTTTGGAATCATGTATGATTTTCATTCCACTTCTCACGTGTACACCACTTTGTATTGGTCTTTCACGTAGAATTCCAATAAAATTGATTCATGTTTGTGGCTGTAATGTGACAAAATGTGGAAAAGTTCAAGGGGGCCGAATACTTTTGCAAGCCACTGTACGACTGTCTGCATGCTGCACTCTTGACTGAAAGGTTTCTGAAAGCAACCACAAGTTCAAATTCAGCAGAGACACCACCTCCTTCCAGCTCTAAAACTTTTATCAGATGCTTAGAAATGATTGCGAGAGCGGACACAGATGAGCGTGAAAGTGCACGTCCATGTAAAGTGGTATTTATGTTCGTGGTGATGTACAAAACTGATCAGCTGTCTCAAAACTGTGAATGGATTCTGCGACCAGTGCTGTTTCACACCAACCAATAAAGGGGGTTTGCAGTTGTGACTTGATTTTTTTTTTTTTTTTAAAGAAAAAGAAATTGGACTGCTGCATCTGTAAAAGTGTTGGACCACCTAATGAGTAAAATGGCTTCTTTCAAATAAAATCTGAGTGCAAGGGTTTTTTTTTTTCACTTCTAAAATTAGTTGTTTTAAAAACTAACAAAGCTCAGAAAAACACTCACATGTGAGGGGATGTATTTTAGAATAGCAAGACCAGACTGTTATCTAAATGAAAACAAATGAGCCGTGACTGCATAAAAACACCTAAAAAGTTTGGTGGCTTTGCCCCAAAAGTTAAAAAAAAAAAAAAAAATCTGTTTTACCTCTACAAGTGTGTTGCTGTTTCCCAGTAACACACTTGTGTCAGTGCTACAACATGACTGGCTTGATGTGTTTTACTTTGGCTGTCATAAAGCAGACTGCTGACTTTTCGGGGACAGAGCTGTTATGTATTAAACAACTGCCAGCAGAACAGAATTTTTCAGAGATTAGGACTACTGCTCGATTTCTTTAAGTCGTTTTTTAAGGAAAATACATATTAAGACCAAACTAACCTTGAAATAAGAACTACTGATCACATTGTTCAATTCCCCCTAAGTAATGTTTTGCGTTTGCCTGAATACTTTTGGCTCTCACTGGGAATATTTCATTAAGCCAGGTACCAAACACCTACCAAACCTTATTTTTTTTCTGCTTCAGTGTGAACACAACTGAATAACTCAGTTTTCTATGTAGTAGAAGAAATAAATTACTGGTTCGACAGCCACAACAGACAAAAAATTGCTAATATCTGCATCTCATATTAAAAATGTGTCATGATACCTGTGCTTCATATAAAAGCCTATAACAAAGAGACTTTGCTGAGACACATTTTGAGATAATAAATCAGAATTCCAATGTGTGAATGTCAAAGTAAATGTTCTGGAAAATCTACGAGCCCACAGAGCACACCTCCTCTCCTCCAATTATTTAAACCATCTCAAAAAAGCAGCCTTTGTGAAAAAGTTTCACTGTGGTGCACATTGAGTCCAGGTGGACATTAAAACATACGCCAGAAGTAAAAACTTTTGACTTTAATGCATGTAGTGCTCAACTTCTGAGCTTTATTTCTCCTGAGTTTTTGGGAAAGTAGTCCAGATACTCAGTGCAGTCCCATTTATCAAAGCAGACCTCATCCATCTGCAGTTGAGAGATATAACTGACACTCTTCATATCAAAAGTCACTTCAGGACTCCCACTCAATGGAGCTCACTTTGAGCTGTGCAGACTTTGCCATCCCTCCCCGTATCCTGTCAGGCTCTGAGCCAATACAGATTTACACCTGGCAATTTGGAGATGAAAAATGAAGAATTAGCTCCTCCAAGTTCAGAGTCCAGTGCTGAAATGGATTTTTTTTTATCCTATTTCCTTTTCCTCGTATCACATCCGGCTGTCAAATACCATATTATGCAAAGCCGTCTCAGGAGCTAGCATGTGCACATGGTGGATAAATCAGCAAATTTAAAAGGAAAAAAAAACTGCTGGGATTGTAAGTTGTTATATACAGCTCTGACTTTCAAAAAGGTGTGGGCGATTATATTTCTTTCCCAGCGGTCTTGTTTTCTGCACCACAGAAGGGAAGGAAATAAAGGAAGAGAAAAACAGTCATTTCTATACTAGCACTTAAAAAAATGACAATTAATGGAAGCCAGTTTATTTTTTGAGGTTTTACTTATTTAAACATTGAAGCAATTGTTCAGACGCAGCATGTGTTTTGTAGCTTTTGGCTCTTTTCTTTGGATTGCAGTGCTAGTTTCTTTGGGAAAATGGCTTCAATAAATACATTTGTAACATGATACCATTGTATTAAGACATGCAGTCTGTGTGCAGAAAACCCAGGCACTTGTCATCAAATGCTCCCAATGGATTCACAGAGAAAGTAAAACACAGTGATAAGGAAAAATGATTTTGTGAAGTTCTCACCAGCCGCATGAAGCAACTGTGTTTGTGATCATGACAGCAACACATGCTAGATCAATCCATCATATGTACTTTATAACCTAACCAGAAAGATGGAAGTGCTGTCGGAAGATCCAGCAACACCTTTAAAAAAAAAAGGGAAAAAAAAGCCGCCTACTTACTGTTGTGCAGCCCGCCTGTTTTCTAAGTCAAGTTCAATAGAGACACACTTCCTTTACTTGAACCTCGTAACATGGTGCAATTGGTTTCTGATCAGGGCCAATGTCAACTGTGATAGCAAGCCTGCAAAAATATTTCTCCTTGTTGGGCGATTGGGTTACGACGAGTCGGTGCAGAGTGGGCTGCTCTCTCTATAAGCTGACTTCCTCGAGGTTGCTGGGAGGGCTGAAGGGTTTTACAAGTTCTTCTCATGAGGACAACTCACAGCCTCCAAAACCTTGTCTGAACCTCTGGATACGATAAACTGCTCCTTTTGTTTTGGCAGGTTTTTCTTGTTGTTTTTTTGTTGTTTTTTTATGCAATTGTTATTGATGTCCAAAAACATAGTTCAAGGTTACACTATTGAGAAACGTAGGAGAAACACAGAACAACCACATACTGAACACTGGATAGAGGAGGTGCACTAAAACATAAGAGGTTGTGGATGGATTGGCACAAGTTGTAGTTGTAGAATAAATGGAAATGCCATCAATGAAAGGGACAGATTGAGTTTAAAAAAAAAAAAAATACTTGAAAAAAACTCAACAGCTGCTTTTGAAAAGTAATGTTTTTGTGATTGTGTGTGCACACAACATAAATGCAGTGTATATGACTGTCTGCATGCTGCAACCATGACTGGAAGGGATTTGAAAAACAACCACGAGGTCAAATTCTACAGAGACCCTCTTGCAGATTTAAGAATTTCATCAGCATGTTACCAAGTAAATTATGTTAGCGCTTAAGGTGATGTAATCAGAATTAACCTGGTGCAGCTTTCCAGCTCAGAGGCTAGTAATGCATTTCAGAGTGTTCTAATTCAGTTATAACCCCACAAAAAAGGTTGGTCTGGTTAGTGTGCGCTGATGTGCCACTGCATGGTGTTAGTGAAGTCGAATGCAAACACATTTAAAAACAACACAGGTTGACCAAAGTGCTGTATGAACTGAAAAAAAGTCTCCATCCTCCTTAAAAAAATCTAATGAAATGTTATCAGTTCATCTGGCACAGATCTTAAAAATAAACAATAGAAATTAAGCTTTCGGTTTAATTCAGTTCAGTTGTATTTATATAGCACCAAATCACAACAACAGTTGCCTTGAGGCACTTTATATTATAAGTTAAAGATCATACAACAATAGAGAGAAAACCTAAACAATCAAAGGACCCCCTTTGACAAAGCACTTGGTGACAGTGGGAAGGAAAACCGCCCTTGTAACAGGAAGAAACCTTTGGCAGAACCGTTGCGAACGGTTGGGTTGTGGGGAGGAAGACACGTGCGTATTTTTTCACATTTCTAAATATTTGTAAAGATATGAGGGTGTCCGGGCTGCAGACATTCTCAGACATGGGTGACGTCAGCATATAAATCTTAATAGTGTTACCTTATGCCTGTCACACGTTGCTTTGCAGCTCATATATGGTCGGTATTGTGGAAATTCCTAGCTCCAATAACCCTTTTTAAAAAAAAATTTTCCCACTACTTCATTTATTTGTCTCAGAATTCTTTGCAACAGGCCTGGTTACAGGGGATGTAAGGGCAGCTCACAGTTTTGTAAAACAGGAGAAATGGCTAGCAGAGGAAACACTCCCATTCATCTGGTCAGCCTTACCAGAGTTCATCACACAAAGCAAACATATTTGCTTCTTTAGCTATTTAATTACACCGCAGTTTATCTGGTTTTCATCAAATTAGTTCACTGTTAACTGACAATATCAAGAAAAAAAAAACTAAGAAGTTTAAGAGAATAATCACAACCCTTGACCTAACCAGCCAGAGCCTTCGGATATGCCGGGTCCTCTTCACGCACAAGCGATCTCCTCCTCTCCCCTTCCCCTTCCCCCTCCCATAACCAAGAGACTTTTAGAAGCCCATAATATCTACTCTTCCACCACCCTTAATTGAACAAGATTCCACAAACGAAGCCCTAAGAACGGAGGAACATGAAGACCCCGGATAACCGAATGAAAATGCTCCATGAGAGACACCTGACGGAAGGCAGGACATCGGGAAGAGAATAATCACAAGCCTTTCCCCTAAACCTATTAAACTAAACACTTGAAGAAGAAGAAGTTAATCAAGTACACAGGAACCATAACTGAACTGGAGCTTTACATCATAAGGGAGCGGGAGCGTATGCTAAGGGACAATACCCATGCTTGTGACACACAAATTCAGTGTGGCAGAGCCAAAGTAGCCCAGGTAAACACAGTGAAATACACTGAACCTTTTAAACAAGTAATGCAGAACAAACTTTGTGCATGTTTTCGTGCAACTAAAAAAAACAAAACAACTAAAAATAAGTAGTTTTAATTGTTAGCTGTCTTCCACCTGGCCCTTTTTTTGGAGTTTCTGATTATTCATCCATATAGATGTTGAAAACGATGGTCTCATCATGCCATTTAATCTATTATTAGACACAATTGTCTTCTCTCAATATGTAAATGAGCCCACCCACCACTTTAATCACACTCTGGATCTTGTTCTGACATATGGCTTAGAAACTGGACATTCAGCAGTATTCCCAGAAAACCCTCCTTTGTCTGATCATTTTTCAATAACATTTAAATTTTCAATAATGCATTACACAACAGTGGGGAATACATTTCATTACAGTAGATGTTTTTTCTATGAAAGCAAGTAACTGCAACCTAGAGAGGAAATAGCATCTTACTAATTACTGACTAACTTCTTTTAGCCTGGAACAAGAGTTTGTTGCTCTTCAAAAAAAAAGAAACTCGGAAAAGCTAGGGCATCTTACTATTCATCACATCACTGAGTAAAGAAAATATGAACAACCCCAGGTTTCTCTTCAACATTGTAGCCATACTGACAAAGAGTTTCTGTTTCCTGGGACTCAACAACAAGAAAACAGAAAAGCTTGTCACATATGGAAGTGTGCTTTTAGCGCTTTCTGCCAGCAAGGCTTTTTGGCATGTTATAAATGATATTAAAGGCCATATTTGTGTTAATTCCATGATGCTTTCTAAACGTAAACAAGTAGTTTTGGTACTTAATAAATATAATAAAATACAATATATAATAATAATAATAATATATAAATATAATAAATTGGCAATTGAACATAAAATAAAGATATATATATAAAAAAAGAGTGAAGTGGTCGAACTGGCACACAAATTCAAGTCTCCTTATACGTTGCTGCTTCTCCACCAACATATGAAGTAAACGTTTTGTTTTTGCAAACTTTCATATCTATCATTTCACTGGCAATCTAATAAATTTAAAAAAAAAAAAATCCTGACTATTGAAGTGGACATATTTGTGCATCTAAAATCAAACTGAGCCAGAGGTACCCTGCACCCCTTTTGGAAAGACTTTCACCACCACATGCATCAAACACTGGGGCTATCCCTGACTTGCAGATATGATAAGGATCCCAAACTCATTGTTCTTCAGTCTCTTTATCATCTGTTTCTAACCTTCTGTGATTCTAGTTAAGTTCTCAAACCACAGCAGAAAGGAGGAGTCGATGTTATCGCTACAAAGGATCTACAAGGTAAAATATGAATTTGCTGTTGACAGGAGAAAGCCATGTGGCCTCACAGAACTTAATGGCTTCAGGGATGTTAAAATAAATAAATAAATGAAAAAAAAAAACACCGGCTGTTTGAAATCATTCAGAGGTGGCCTGGCCTTAAAGTCCTGAAATACATTCAACACATAATCAGCCATGGATGTTTTATATTCAAGTGAGAGGCTGAAAAACACAACAACTTCAGATAGGAGCTTTTTTCATATATGAATAATGTTGCAAGTAAAGAAAAAAAGCTGTTGCAGGTGTTTTATTTTGGATGTGGTAACACATTACAGTATGTTTTATGGGATACTAGAGCAACACATTGTACAGCTAATCCATCAAAACCGCAAGATGAAAACGTGTTTTTCCCTGACATTTTTTGACACTCATAATCCTCTCAGGAAACAACACAAAACCTGAGTGATACGCATTTTAAACGGCATCCGTCTGCTGGTCATAAAGTTGCAGGTGCATCAGTCAAGGCTGTGAGCCAGACAGACTAACCTTTGCTGAGAGGTTCACAGCAACAGACTGTTTCTGAATCAAGCCTTGTGCATAAAACAGCACCCAGTCATGTTTATCCCATTACAACAAATCATTTAACATGGGCACCAAAGCCAGCATGTGGACATATTAATAATGGAATTCCTGCTCTGTTTTGCTGCCGCGATTTATTGCTTTTATGGAAATTTCAGCCTTGCTTTGAGATTTCTTTGCCTTGAAAAACTTTATGTTTATCCCCCTGCATCACCAGTGGCCTCAGAAAATATCCAGGACTTGAGCGCAGCCTCGCTGTGACCCATGAAGATACAGTATGTTCTCCGCTGGGAACCGAAGGGCTTCACCCATACCAGTGAGCAGCTCCACGCCAATGAAAAAAGTGCCACACAAGTTGAAAGAGGGCCAAAGCGGCATTTCTGCAAAGCAACTTGAAAATATTATGATTGCGTTCATAAAGCTTTCAGTCATTTTGACAGGCATGAGCAGCTCAACAAGGAAGCATTGTCCGGGCTGCACAAAAACGTGGGCAACCCCTGTGGAGAAACATGCTCCTACCAATGAGCTGATAAGTGATATGAGCTGTGGAGTTTATGTTAGAGTCGTGCTGCAGTGCACATGGCTTCCCTTCACTGCTCTGGGTAGACTTTAAGAGGGAGACAGTATATTCCACCCAAATTATTTAAACA
The DNA here is from genome assembly GCA_015107715.1 of Tylochromis polylepis. Classification (NCBI taxonomy): domain Eukaryota; kingdom Metazoa; phylum Chordata; class Actinopteri; order Cichliformes; family Cichlidae; genus Tylochromis; species Tylochromis polylepis. Next base: position 7,579 of record VVHJ01055665.1, read on the forward strand.
GCTCCAGTATCATTATTACAAAAATAATTTTCCATCTTGACCTAATTTACATTTATGGACAAAGAGTTAAAATGTTGGGGTTTTTTCTGTTCCAAAGTACCGCAACTTTATGATTCAGCACTGCCTTCATCGACACATACAACCCCAATTCGAAAAGAAAGTTGGGACACTGAATTAAAACGTGAATAAAAACTGAATGCACGATATTGCAAATCTCATAAAACCATATGTTATTCACAACAGAACATGTAGAACAAATTTTCAAACGTTTTAGACATTTTACTATTTCATGAAAAATATTAGCGCGTTTTGAATTCGATGGCAACAGCGCGTGATAGTGGAGGAACATTTTGCAGGTAAGTGGGTACACTGGCACACAGCACAGTACCAAGACTGGGTATAAAAAGAGCATCTCAGAAAGGCCGACCTATCCAGGGTGTACCCTGCCTTTGGCCCTATGGTAGCTCGGATAGGCTCCAGGATGCTGGAGACCTATCACCAGCTGAAGGATGATGTCACTGACGTTTTGCTGCCACTGCTCTTACAGCAATACACAGTTCTTAAAAAAACAAGAGGCTAAGTTACAACAAAAGCATGCTTTTTAAAATGGCAGCATGTACAAAGAACAGCCAAAACTCACAACACGCGCTATACATCCAGTTAATGCTCTCCAAGAAACTCAGTCATTTGAACACCAGATGTCTCTAGGTGCTCTGGTGTTTCAGAGTACTCTGGCTTCTAATTCACTGGGCATGAGTCAGTGTGGCATGAGTTATGTTTCAGCACAAGCTGCAGGCAAGTAGTGAGTTTCACGTGCATAGAAGCTACATATAAATGAAGAGAGATAAATTAAAAATACTTGAATTATATTCCGCACCAAAATCCAATAACATTCACACCCTTCTCGACTCTGTTAGCCATGACAAAGACTTAAACAAAAGTGAGTACATATAAACATTTTTGTACATCAACTGAAATATTTATCTCTGCTACACATACCTCTAAATGTTCCTATAATAATCTAATTCATCAGCCTCCCATGTCTGCGGAGGAACTCACATGAAGCGGGACATTGAGCAGAATCATAGCCATTCATTGTTTTAAAGTGTGCCAGGGCACTGTGGTGACCTCCAACGCGGCAACATCTGACGAAATATTCCTGATGAATTGCGCTCATGGCAGTCAGAGTCAGGTTTCTGCCATTTTTCCTGGGTATCATGTTTGCTGACTGTATAAATGTAGTAATTGAAATGTAAAGCAGGCTTCCCGTGGTACAATATTTACACAAAACTCCACACATATGGTACGAATTGGTGGACAGCTGCTATCAATCGCAGGAGCCGCGTAAGAAACACTCCAAAAATGAATTTTACATTAAGGAGGAGAGATGTACTGACTGAAAGACCCAAAAGATTTCAGAAATTAATTCTCGAATGTACAGAATGATTGTATATTTTGTTGGATGGTAATTCAGAGCCCTTCCTCCTACATGCAGGCGTATGGGTGAGGGCACTTGAGTTTAGCTCAAACATGAATAGAGAATTTCATGGATTTAGAAGTTAGTTCATAACTTTGTGAAATCCATTCTGCTCTGTCTTGGTCTGGTTCAGCTATGATTTGAAAGAGAAGTAATTAAACCGGGGATTTAAAAGTTATTGTTGGAGATTTTTCTGTGGTTGTAACTCTCCTCTGTCGCTAAGTGAAGAGCCACATGAATACGTGTAAGTTTCCAGGATCCAGACAGCTCCAGACACATTTCCAGCTGTGTAAATTTCCAGTATCTTAAAATTTGCATGTGTAACACTTTAAAAGTTAAAAGGATAATTAAACAACAAGTTGTCAAGTTTTCAAGAGGTTCGTGTTTGTGGTATGAAGTCAGAAACTTGTCATAAATGGTCATTATAAAACTTACAGTGTTCCTCACGTTATCCTTTCTTTTGATTATCTTTATTCTTCAAGCCTGCGGATGCGAGGCCAGGGATCTTGACGGTCCTTCGTATGATCTTTGCTGTTCCTAGAACTGAGTTCTGCTGGACAGAGATCTCAGATGTTGCACCCCTTTCTTTGTCATATCTTTCTGCAGTTCTGATCGTTGGCTAACTTCCCTCCATGCTACCTTGATCTTGGGCTCTAGTCTCCTTCTCTATGTAGGGTACTGCTCCTTGTGGCTGTTCATCGTAGGCAAGCATCGATATTTCCGTGGTGTAGATCAGCTGGTTGGTTTCAGTGATGGTCGCAGTAGGGATTGTCCAATATGCTGCATTCATATAGTCTAGTTGAATTTCAGAGGGTACTTCATAAAGTCTTGGTAGTCTTGATGTCCTGACTCTGGTCCCTGGTTGTGATAGCAGTCGCTTTTTCCAGATATTGTAACACTGAGCTACTTGATGTTTCGATGTTAGTCTAGATGTTGGCTGTTGAAGAATCCATAGGTCCAATATCCTCTTCATGTAACCCCTTCTGCTGAGATTACATGCATAGAAGCATTCCAACAGCTTCCTATTCACGTCCCGTGTCCATTTATACCTTCTTGTTCCAGTACTACACTTCACATCAGTGTGTTCTGGTTCCTCAACACCTTACACGGACCTTGTTAATCCAGGTGACTTCAGTTACGCAGAAAGAGATGGCCGTACTGATAGATGTAGTGATACCGAATGACAGCAACATCAGGAAGAAGGAACACGAGAAGCTAGAGAAGTACCAAGGGCTCAGAGAAGAGCTCGAGAAGATGTGGAGGGTGAAGGTAACAGTGGTCCCAGTGGGAATCGGAGCACTAGGCGCAGTGACTCCCAAGCTAGGCGAGTGGCTCCAGCAGATCCCAGGAACAACATCGGAGATCTCTGTCCAGAAGAGCGCAGTCATAGGAACAGCAAAGATACTGCGCAGGACCCTCAAGCTCCCAGGCCTCTGGTAGAGGACCCGAGCTTGAAGGATAGACCGCCCACAGGGGGGCGAGAGGGGAATATATATATATGTGTGTGTGTGTGTGTGTGTGTGTGTGTGTGTGTGTGTGTGTGTGTGTGTGTGTGTGTGTGTGTGTGCTCAGCATATAAA